>CAUZXS010005614.1:42500-55874 GCA_963585895.1 Sepioteuthis lessoniana | reverse complement strand
TGTTTTTGACAGTCAAACTATATATTCGTTAAACTGGATTTTTTTAAAAAGAGAACTGTTTTGATATTTAACTGCTTGTAAACAAAATCTATACTTATACTAAACTGAATTATTTAAATTAGAACTATGATCATACAGCACACATATAGAAGAGAAGCGGTGTACAGTAGCATCAGAGCAGTACTAGACGTTGACCACCACGAGTCGTCCAGTTTTCATGTATGAACTTCGGCCGCGCGTGTTCTGGACGTTACAAGTTTGGTCGAGTGTGTCTTGTCTCTGATGACAGTTGACGGTCGAAGCTGCCAGACGTGAATGCCGGGAAAGCTTAACATTCACGTCATGCAGCCAAGACTGGCATACTCCTCAGGGGGTCTTCCCCCAGACACTAAACCTCTTTGGAGGAGCAGGGTTTATTGCCCGGTGCCTGAGGCGCCCTTTTTTAGGAGAATGCCGACGGGGCGAGAGACATTTTGGGGAATACCGGGAGAGTTTGGGCTACGTTCCTGCGCCTGGACCAAACTCAAAAAAGTGCTTGTGCCATATTCGCCCGTTTGGTGGGGCGCGAGACGAATACCTACAAGTTGTTGTCCAGTTGACACTACGTACCACCAACGCTCCAGTCCGACCGTAATCAATACTGCCGTCAACCCAACACTAACTTTTGTTACCCAACAGATGCGTATTCTAAACCCCGACGTCAGTGTCTAACCAGAAAGAGAGATTCATAATAATAATAATAATAATAATACGAGAAAATCAAGACTACAATAGGTCAGAATACTCAAAAGAATATAGGAAACCTGAAAAGACTTGTTGTCTCTCAGACTCCAAGGAAAGGCTACCAAATAACACAAGTGTGAACAACTCGCAAATGAGTGAAATAATAATACGAATAATAATTAAGATACCTACTGATTATCTAATCTCGACCAGACGACCACATTTAGAGAGAGTCAACAAAAAAAAAGAGAACCTGCCTAACTGTTGACTTTGACGATAGGGTAAAACTGAAGGAAAGCGAAAAGAGAGAACGCGCTAGAGAGCTTAAAAAACTATGAAACATGAAAGTGACGGTGCGCTATAATTGGTGCACTTGCAACACTCATGAAAGGATTGGTAAAGGGACTGGTGGACTTAGAAATAAGAGAACGAGTGGAGACCATTCAAACAAGGGCATTGATGAGATCGGCCAGAATGCTAAAAAGAGTCTTGGAGACTTGAAGAGACTTTCTGTCTCTCAGACTCCAGTGGTAAACCATCAGCTAACAATGGTAATAAAAAATTATCAATGAGTGAAATAATAATATGATAATAATATTTGACCATGTGAACAAATGATATATGCACAACCCAGAATCTATCCTGGAGAATGAGACACACAAACTCCTCTGGGATTTTGAAATAAAAACGGATCATTTAATCTCGGCCAGACGACCAGACCTTGTAATAATAAAATAATTTAAAAAAAAAAAAAAGAACCTGCCAAATTGTGGTCTTTGCTGTCCCGACTGACCAGAGAGTATAATTTAATGAAAACAAAAGAATGATAAGTACCTCGACCATGCTAGAGAATTGAAAAAACCGTGGAACATGAAAGTAACGATTATAACAATTGTATTTGATGCTCTTGGTGCAGTCACCAAAAGATTGGTACAGGGACTAGAGTACTTTGAAATAAGAGGACGAGTGAAGACCATCCATATAAGAGCATTATTGAGATCGGCCAGAATACTAAGCAGAGTCCTGGAGACTTGAGGAGACTTGCTGTCACTCAGACTCCAGTGGAAAACCCTCAGCTAACACTGGTATGAAAAACTCAATGAGTGAAATAATAAGAATATTAACACAATAAAATATTAACACAATTAGAATATTAACACAATTCCAATGAAAAGCCATCGACTAACGCGGGTGAAAAAAACACGAAAAGTAGTTGAGGAAAATAATGGACAAGTTAATCTTCAAAAATAAGCCATAACATTAGTAAATGTATACGCACCTGTGAGTGAATCTGTTCGATTTATTAGCAAATCGATACTTTTATTTGGCTGGAAATTTATCAATCGCTCTTTACACATCAATCAACTTGACAGCTATTTTCTGACAGACGACTTTGTTACAGTACAATTTACGAATGTGCATCCTACCTACATACAGACAAATTGTGTTATGCTCTGACTTATCTTGTATGTTCTATCATATTTCATTAAATTTTGTCTTCCTCTCAAAGACAAAGACTAACATAAGCACGTAATACGGGTGTAGTCATATGGGAGGGGGGTTCTATCTATCTATCTATCTATCAATCTATCTATCTATCTATCTATCTATCTATCTATCTATAAATAGATTGTTGAGTGTGTGTATAAACGGTTATTCATAAGCGATGTATATAGCTAGGTAGGTAGGATTATGAAAAAGTATATATATAAGGTGTATCGATCGATAAATCGATAAAGAGATAGATGGATTGATATATATATATATATATATATATATATGTGTGTGTGTGTGTGTGTGTGTGTATGTGCGCGTGTGTGTGTGTGTGTGTGTGTGAGTATATATATATATATATTGGAATTGATATTGATTTTGATAATAATATATATATATGCAAATATTAATTTCATTATACGTACATATATAATAATATCATCCAAGACAGATGGTGGTTGTCTGTCATCAGAAATACCTTTATAATCCTGGCGTTCTGAAACTGATAATATATATATATATATATATATATATATATATATATATATATATATATATATATATATATATATATAAGGAAACTGATATTGATATTGCTATATATAAAGTGTTTATAAATTTATACAAATACCCAAACGCATATATATATATACACAGACACAGACACAGACGTAGACAGAATCTTCCATGAATATGTGCATGATTAGATTTTAAATTTCTTGTAGAAATATCATATATATATATATATATATATATATATATATATATATATATATATATGTATATATATATATATATATAAAACAAAATAGTTACTGCATAAGAAAGTGTCTATAAGCCAAATCAGATTGTTTTTCTCCACACTTGAACATAATTGACATGGAGGACTGTATATATATATATATATATATATATATATATATATATATATATATATATATATATATATATATATATATATATATGCGTCTGTCTTATTATTTAAGAAAGTATCTATAAGTCAAATCAGATTGTTTTTCTCCTCACTTAAACGTAAATGACAAAACACACACACACACACACACACACACACACACACACACACACACACACACACATATATATATATATATATATAACGTAACATCGAAATTAATAGATTGTTTTTCTTTTCTTATCTAGTTTTTGTGCAGTTAAGAAATAATTTCTTGCTTAACTGAACAAGGAAATGTATATAGTCAATTAATTTTTATTGTTATCATTATTTAAATGTTTTCATAGAAGTTTCTGTGTTTATGTCAATATATGTCTGTATATGATGTCTTTATTTGAAAGGGTGGGAAGATGTGCGTATAATTCGTGGAACTTGAGTGGGTGTAATTGCATATACCCAAGGCGATTTCCTAGCAAATATGTTATAAAGAAATTTGAAAAACCCGCTTGCGTGTTAGTATTTTAATTTAAAACACTAAATTTAGCGTAACCATTAAATTGAAGCACAAATCACAAGTACATCTTCCCGCAAACTATATTTACACATACACACACACACACGCACACACTTACATATATTTGCAAAAACATATATATATATATATATATATATATATATATATATACGCAGGTGTGTGTGTCTGTATTGTCTTTTTATATATAAACATATATATATATATATATATATATATATATATATATATATATATATATATATATATATATATATATAAAGAATTTCTAGTTCGTCTACCGAAAGAAAAGTAAATGTTTTTGAACATAAAACAATCCAAATGATTTCAAATTCGTAAGTTATTTTTTTTTTCTTTTTATTGTGCAATGTGTGACATGTATTTCGGACATTTCCAAAATTTGAGGCACAGTCCAGTCAGTTAGGGCTGTAGAATACACCGATTGCATCTCTGCAGAAGAGTAAGACTCTTTTCCTATCGACTGTCCTTGATATGACACTAAACCATCTGATGGTGCGGCCCCACTCCTGGAACTTTAGTTTGGTTTCATTGTTTAATGGCTAATAAACCTCTGCGGGTTATTTAATGCCAAGGCGACCCTTCTAGAAGAACAGTGATGCTATTTAATCCATATCGAGGAGGATAAGGGGATTCATGCCTTTCCCAAGGGTATTTATCCGAATTTTAGCGTAATCGCACGACTGGAATTCGAACCCGCTTACTATGATTCTATGCTCAAGCGCTTTAACCATTACACCACGAGGACCCCCCCCCCTTGGATCTTTAGGAAATATTGAGCCCCTCTTCATTGCCATTACTACCAGGTTAATTCTGATCCAGAATAGTAACATCTGACTGGGTCATGTCGATAGATCAAATAGAAA
Organism: Sepioteuthis lessoniana; assembly: GCA_963585895.1. Classification (NCBI taxonomy): domain Eukaryota; kingdom Metazoa; phylum Mollusca; class Cephalopoda; order Myopsida; family Loliginidae; genus Sepioteuthis; species Sepioteuthis lessoniana. Next base: position 51,328 of record CAUZXS010005614.1, on the reverse strand, counting down.
GGTTTGACATTTAAACTGTTGCAAACAAATAATTTATACAAAATTGAATTGCTTGAAGTAGAAGTGTTTGATCACTTAACTGAATGTAAACAAGTGACTGATGTATAATTGAATCATTGATATTACAGAGCACTACTTGGAACCATTTAACTGTGTGCAAACAACTGAGTAATGTTGAATAGTATAGTTACTGTTAAATAGCAATACTTGTAACCACTTCCCTGTGTGCAAACAAATGATTAATTTCTAATAAAATTGTAAGTTTTAAATTGCAATACTTAAAACCATTTAGAAACAATAGCAATGCTAGTGTTCGAACTAATTATATCTAAATCATTTAAAAATGAATTTACTGACAAACTAATCACTTACGAGGATCATTAAATAAGTTTCCAGACTTTTTTCGTATGGGCACTTTTATTGATAGTACACACATGAAAGTCTAGTCCCCTTAGAAGTAATCTCCTCCGGCTACAATGCACTTGTTGCACAGTTCCAACAACTTCTGGAAAGCCCCATGAAAGTCCTCTTGTGTGAGCGTGTCAACGACCTTCGTCACAGCCTCTTTCATCTCCTCAATTGTCTCATAACGACAACAGCACTCATAACGTCGATAGGCACTCAAGTTGGATACACCAACCCATATATATATATATATATATATATATATATATATATATATATATATAAGTAAGTAAAGTTGGTGACCATAGTCGAGGGTGACCCGAATCCGATGAGAAAATTCAGTGGGTAGGTGCATCGAATTGGACGGCTCAATGTCAACGGCTATCGACGTATAAGTTGAGCTTAAAAATGCATCTAAACTCAACGTGCTCAGCCAAATAATAATTTTTATATAAAAATGAAGATAAAAAAAACTAACTTCTTTGGAGTCATTATGAATTTTTTTCTGATTGTGATGACCATCATCAGATGTTGTACAAAAATTTTTATATTTAGTTAGAATAAAACCTTCGATCCTCCGAAATGTCCAGTTTACTTTGGACTTCCTTGGGTGGGTTCTGCTAGCCAGTCCTTTGCTGAGAGGATTGCCTCTTCTGTGTGTCGCTGTTATCATGCTGTTAATTTAAGACCAATATTCACTACGATGACAGCCTTTAATATATATATCCAAAGAGTACTAGCGCTATATAAGATGTAGACAGCCTGATCCAGGAATTGAATTCAGGTTGCCGTGTCCATTTTGCAGGATGACAACCTAAAATAATTTTTCTTTATCTCCTTCCTATGCCAGGTTCATAAACAAAAGTTTCAATAATCTGTAAACATAGTATATATATATATATATATATATATATGTATGTATATATATGCGTGTATGTGTGCGTGTGAATAACCTTTTGTATATTTGTGTGTGTATATATCTATGTATGGAATCATATCGGTGATTGCTGGTTTCATGCAGTCCTCTTACTACAATCATCAGGCAGGGAAATAACGATTTTGGAGAAATCGAAAAATGCAGTTTGGTTTGGTTTCTTTGTTTTAATGGCATATCAACCTTTGTAAGTTATTTAATGCCAAAGCCTCCTTTCTAGAAGAACAGTAGTGATACTATTTAACCCATAGCTGGGAGGATAAGGGGGTTCATACGTTTCCCAAGGGTATTTACCTAAAAGCGCGACTGGAGTAAGAAGTCGCTTACTGCGATTCCGCAGCCCATCGCTTTAACCATTACACAACGAGGACAACCCCCCGCCCCTAAAAATACAGTCAAAGGAATGTCAGGGGTGTGTACAACTCTTTGTGTGTGTGTGTGTGTGTGTGTGTATGTGTGTGTGTGTGTGTGTGTAAATATTCGTATTATTGTCTGTGGTCTTGGTCAGCTAAAATCCCATCAGATGATATGGTGACAACCATACACCGATTATATATATATATATATATATAGTTAGATTAGAATCATCTCAAGACATGACATTATCATGATCAACTTTGTACGTTCGATAGAGAATTCTGATGTAGATCGTTACCAACATCTTCACACGAGCTGGTTGCGATACAAGGTCAATTTTTCCAGCGGAGTTAAACAGGTTTTAATTCGGAGTTGTCTGTCTTCAAAACTAATTGTTATGCCAAGGCTAAATAATCTACAATTTTACCCATTGCTGGAGAACATTTAGATTTATTCCTTTCCCAAGGGCATTAGCGCAATAAGAAATGCATACAGCATCTTCCAGGGTTTGAACTCAGGTAATTGTGTCCATTTAATACAACGATATACTTTTCACTACGAGTACCCCCTAAAAGTTGCTGTCCGGATAAAATGAGGCGTCGGAGATTTTGGCCAGGAGGCTCGAAGCACCAAGAAGCCCAAATAGCAAAAGTCTCAAATTTGAAAGGGGGGGTGTCCTCGTGGTGTAATAGTTAAAGCGAAGGACTGCGGAATCGTAGTACGCGAGTTCGTACTCCAGTCGTGCTATTACGTTCACTTTCGGGCAAATACCCTTGGGAAAGGTATGAACCCCCTTATCCTCCCAGCTATGGGTTAAATAGTACCACTACTGTTCTTCTCGGAAAATGGCTTCGACATTAGATAAACAAAATAGAGTTGATATGCCATTAAACAAAGAAACCAAACCAAATTTGAAATGGCCTCAAATGAACACTTGTCTTATAGCTAAAATTAGTTAACATTCTCAGTCCTTGCGGTTCAATTGGTATAGTCATCAATATATATATATATATTTTTAAATTAGAGATGTGATTTAATCATATTTAAAAAACCCTTCGCTCGAGCAGGATATTACATAAGGTCATTTTTTTAAGCGTAGTTTAACAGGTATGAATTCAGAGTTTTCCTTCTCCTAGACTAGTTGCCTCACCAAGGCTTGGTAAATAGTACCAAGGCTGAAGAACCCAGTCTACCCTACTATTTACCTATAGCTGGAGGGAGAATAATTTGACTCATACCTTTCCAAGGGTATTAGTGCTATGTGAAATGCAATCAGTCTCGTCCAGGATTTGAACTCATGTCACCGTGTCCATTTCCTACGACGATAACCATTACCCCACGGGCACCTCCAGAGATGTGATTAAATAGCTAAATGTAGACATAAAAATCATCATCATCACCATCAGGTTGCGCCGCCAGTACAGATCTCCCTGACCCTCTCTCACCACCCCTCTTTATCGTCCATCGCTTCCGGTAGGTATTCAAGGCTACATCCTGTATCAGCACAGAGCTGTTGTATACAGGTTCTAGCTGCTCGTCCGGCTTTTGCTCGTCCATGTGATGGGATCTACAGGAGTATGTCACTCATAAGATCGTCCTTACTTCTCCAGCAGTGTCTCGCATATCTGATTCGTCTAACTTGGATAGTTTTCGTGATGGGTGTTTGGTGGCAATAGAGCTGCTGCTTTGTGGGGTGCTGCCTTCATGACTTGTTCAATATTGCTCGCAGCATTCTTGTGTAATTGCCGTCAAGCTTTTTCTCCATACGTTTAGTTAACGTCCATGTAGTGCATCCATATAAGTGTATGGACACGACTGCTGCTTGGAAAGAACTGCGTTTTATTTTTTTGGTCAGGTCTGACTTCCATATGACCAATAGCCTATCAATTGCTGTCCGTGCCTTTGCTAGTTGTGTCTTTATGTCTGTCTCGGTTGATGAGACACTGCTTCCTAGGTAGGTGAACTTGTCCACTAGTTTCAGAGAACTACCGTTTATTGTGGGGATGTCACTTCTTTGATTTAAGCATATGTATTCCATCTTTTCTGCGTTGACATGGAGGCCTATGCCAGCAGGTGCTCCTTCCAGACAATGTAGCAGGGTTTTGGCTTGGGCGGGTGTATTTACCAGAAGTGCTTTGTAAGTGGTTTAGTCCACGTCCGTAATTATTTGTGCGGGGTATCTTCTGCTACTTTCCTTATCTTTTATTATATCAATAGACGTTCTAAGCACGTGGTCTAAGCAGATGACAAACAGGAATGGGGCTAATGTGTCTCCTTGCAGCACACCTGCTACAAAGTCGAAGTAGTCTGTGTTTCCATCCGGGGAGCGGGCTTTTACTTTCGGGTTTTTATACAGCTGCGACGGTTTCTTTGGTTCGGCAGTAGGCGAGTAGTATTTGGACCATCTCCCCTCTGTGTATGGTGTCAAAGGCCTCGGAGAAGTCGACGAATAATATTGTAGCCTCTAGGGTTTTTGCAGGTACATCTTCTAGAATTCGACGGATTGTAAAAATTTGTGATGTTGTTGATTGATTTCTTCGAAAGCTATTTGGGTTCTTCCAAAGTATCTTCTCAATTCTGGGTTCTATGCAGTTGTGTTGTAGAGCATTGTAGATCTTAGGCATAAAAATAAATTCAGACTATTTTCAAAAATAAGCGAATAAATAAATAAACAAACAAACAAACAGAAAACGAATAACTATGATTTATTAAATTGGTAAATGATTGGTTTGGTTTGGTTTGGTTTGGTTTTACGGCATATCAACCTATATAGATTATTTAACGCCAAATCCATTTTTATGTAAATAATCTGTTCTATTGAAAACAGTTCAGTTTAACATAAGTACACAGTTTAATTGTCAAAAACATTTCCATTTCAAACTATTTAAGCAGTTATATGTAATAATTCGGTTAAGTGTAAATACAGTTTTCATGTCGAAAACCAGTTCTACTTGAAATAATTCAGTTAAGCATAAGCACGCAGTTTAAATGTAAGTACGGTTCAATTGTCAAAAACGTTTCTACTTCAAGCAATTCAGTTTACTCAATTCAGTTTAGCATAAGTATGCTCTTACTTCTATTTAACCCATAGATAGGGCCCTATCAGGTGCTACCACTCCGGGCCAGAGTGGACCTGGGAGCAATGGCAATGAAGGGGTACTCCACATTCCCCAAAGCTCCACCACTGCTGGAACCTCACCATCAGATTGTTTAGTGTCATATCCAGGACACACGTTAGGTGGGGTCTTACCCCTGTGCAGAGGTGCAGTCAGTGTATTCTACAGCCCCAGCTGACTGGGCAATACACAGAGTTAAATGTCAGACAGTTTTATTTCAGGCAATTCAGTTCAGCTTAAGTACACAGTTTAGATGTCAAAAACAGTTCTATGTCGAGCAATTCAGTTCAGTACTAGTTCGCAGTTCCAATGTCAAAGCAGTTCTATTTTAAATAATTCAGTTTCGCATAAATACGCAGTTTAAATGCAAAAATCAGTATAATAAAAGAAGCACGTAGTTCTATTTAACCCATAGATAGGACCCTATCAGTTGCTACCCCTCCGGGCCAGAGTGGACCTGGGAGCGATGGCAATGAAGTGGTACTCCGCATTCCCCAAAGCTCCAGCATTGCTGGAACCTCACCATCAGATTGTTTAGTGTCATACCCAGGACACTCGTTGGGGGGGGGGGTCTTACCCCTCTGCAGAGAAGCAATCGGTGTATTCTAAAGCCCCATCCGACTGGGCAATTGGTAAATGAGTAAGAATTTGAATTTATATAAGTGATTTTTACTCGCTTATTGTAATTGGAGGGGTACTATAATTAACATTATTTTTTGATTTTTTTAGTTTATTCTAATGATAAAAATTGATATACTAAACTTATATTGTCTGAATAATTTTTTTTTTTATAAATGTTTGAATTTTTGACATTTATCATAACTGTTATTTTTGCCTCTGTTAAATTTGAAGGACGATGAAACCGGATGTATTTTTACATGCCTTAATAATTTGATATTTATAGTTACTTGAAGGTTTAGACTTGCTTTAATACGTTGGAGAAACAAGTTTGTTTTGTTTCTTTTTTTTTTTGTCTTAGTCTGGTTGTAAATATGAAAAAAATTCATTTTAATCCGTTTCTGGTTTGATCTGCCGAAGTCCGGTTAATTTTTTAGAGCATTGATTTATATCAATGCTTTTAACAGTAAGGAAAAAAAAACTATCTGAATGTGACCGATTGTGGTTTTTTTTTTTAAAAGAAAATTATTTACTCTCTGGATTTTATTTACACAGATCTCTATACCAGGATTATTTAAATTTAATATTCTATTTCAGAATATTTTATGGGTTCTGACTGGAATTATTCCCTACTCCGGATTTACTGAATTGAATCTGATATATATATATATATATATGGTCCAGCGGTTAGAGTGTTCGCCAATGGCCCGGGAGACCTGGGTTCAATCCCAGGTCGAGTCATACCAAAGACTTTAAAAATGGAACTTGATACCACCTTGCTTAACACTCAGCATTATAAGGTACGGTTCAAGGGTAAAGTGGAGCAATCCTGGGAATGGAGTAGCGCCCTCCCCTACACCTTGGTGTAGTAGCTATCGAAAAGGGAGCCTTCGGGTCACCCTCGACTATGGTCGCTAACTTTACTTACTTTATATATATATATATTCCCAAAATACTCGTCCTGGCTTTTATAATATTTCTCCTTACTTGAGCAAACACATTTTAAATAGCTACAATATATTCCATCCTTAGTTAATATTTTCCGTTTATCTCATAATTTCCATGCTTTCTATTCTTCTTTTTGTTTTTTCTTTGTTTTCTTCGATATATATATATCTCATCATCATCATCATCATGTCGTGCCACTAGCACGAATATCCCTGATCCTCTATCGCCACTTTTCCCTATCGTTCATCGCCTTTGGTAGGTCTTCAGGGCTACATTCCGTATCCTCACGTAGCTGCTGAATGTATGTTCGTGCTGGTCGTCCTGCTTTTGCCCGGCCATATGTAGGGGTCCATAGGAGTACATCACTTGTGTCTGTACCGGTATTCTGCTGAATTGGAAGTAAATAACATGGATTGTACACAAGATTATTTTAGGTTGGGGTGAGTTGAACGGTCAATAACAGTTTTTGTTTTGCGCAAAGGCCTTTAATATTTGTCTGTTCGCTTCTCAGCTGAAGGGCTCAGTATGTCTAGTCTAACCGTCGAAAATTATTTGACCCAGCTTTGTAGACCTTGTTAGTGGGGTTTAGAATATGCCAATTGTAACTCCGTAGAAGCGTAAGATCGCCCATCATCCCCAAAAGGGGAGGTGTTTTGAGTATGACATTTGAACAGCATACGGTCGTGAGGTTCAATTTCAAAATTTCTGGGAAGGGTAGTGTACACCTTCATAAGCCCATGTCATTGGAGGTGCCCGTGGTGTAATGGTTATATATGTTTAGATTGGACGAGTCCATCTTTGGGGTATGGTAGGATATGTCCCCCATAACAGATAGGAATACTAGAAACCATACCACTGTTGGGTTTGGTTGATTTGAGTTTAATAGTAAATCAACCATTGTTGGTTATTTAATGCCAAATGTTCTTTATAGCTAATATATGAAATATATGATATGTGAACACATTTTGCTGAAAATAATCTTAAACGAGCCTGAGCTATTTTTCGCCCATAGTTAAATGGTTTCAAGTCTTGCTATATAACAGTCAACACTTAACATCAGTCATTTGTTTGCACACATAGTTTGTTCTATTTGACCCGTATATATGACTCTGTCAGGTGCTTTTACTCCGGGTCAGAGTGTACCTGGAAGTAAGGTCAATAAAGGGGTAATCCACATTCCAAGGCTGGTGCCTCTCCATCAGATTGTTTAATGTCATATCGAGGACACTTGTTTAGAGAAGGTCTTACACCTCAGCAGAGATGCATTTGGTGTATTCCACAGCGCCATCCGACCGGGCTGTATACTATTGTGGGCAAATTAGTTAGATAAGAGAGAAATACATGATATCATTTAACTGTGAACAAAATAATACCCAGAAGAAAAAAATTTCAGAAGAATTACAAATATAAAAGTTCAATGAGCATGATTCCCTTACCTTTAGGCATTAAATAACCCTAAATGAATTGCCGTGCCATTTATAAATCAAATTATCAATCAATTCACTTGGTTATGTTTGACAGTTTTATGTTTCGCCTCCACCTATTTTAAACGATACAAATTCGGATACAAATGTAATCGATTCAAATTCTAACGTGGATATTTTACAAAAACCACGAAAACAAGATATCGTCAGGTAAACGTATTTCTACTTGTACCGAAAAGGATATTATCTCCATGGAGTGATGGCAAGTTTTTAACTACTTCGAATATACGATTGATCTGAACAAGTACTGTTCAATCGAAAACACAAACAAGATTACTGAATAGCATCCGTTGGCAATTAGTTAACGTGAAGGTCGTAATATTCCATCGGAGTAATGGAAGACAGTATGTTCTTTAGGATATCAGGCAATTTTTTTTTTTTAAATGCAGCAACTTCGCTACTCTGAGGTTTTCACTTATTCGGCGTTATCACCAGATGTTGCACCATCGGATTACAATTTACTCCACTCGTTGCATTACTGTCTTAAAATAGGAAACACAGCCACACACACAGCCACACACATGGACATACAGCAATACAGGCGCAGACATGCACAGATCATATTTACTCAACCCCTCCGCTTGGGCAGGATATGACACAAGGTGAATTTTTGAGCGGAGTTTAACAGGTTTGAATTCTGAGTTTTCCTTCTCCGAGACTAGTTGCCTCACCAAGACATGCACAGATAGACAACATACTACACACACACACACACACACACACACACACACACACACACACACACACACACACACACATATATATATATATATATATGTATATATATATATATGTAAGTAGTATTGTGTATATATATATATATATATATATATATTTGGTGGGTGTATGTGTGTGTAATAGAGTATGAAATATATATTCACGTTTGTACAAATTACCATATATATATATATATATATATATATATATATATATATATATATATATATATATATGGGGTGTATGTGT
>CAUZXS010005614.1:5000-32500 GCA_963585895.1 Sepioteuthis lessoniana | reverse complement strand
AAGCAAGATAAAGTGTATTCCCTTGTATAACGGTAAAAACGTCATCGAAAATTGTTCATCATCCGCTTAGCATTTTGTTGAAATAAATTTCTTCGGGATTAGATCTTTTGAGTTTTACTTCATATATATATATATATATATATATATATAACATATATATATTACATTGTTATATATATATATATATATATATATTCATATATAACAATGTAATGTCTGCTTTTAGTTGATCTGGCGTATATATAGATATATATTTATTTTAAATATCCTGTCCGGTGGCAAAAGCTGCTTGGTAGCGCCAGGAGTGGCAGTACCGCCTTTAGCTACCGAAACGGTGTTATCACCCTGGTTGGCAGTTGATGAGGACAGTGTATCGCACGTGCTTTCACACGTTGTATGATGAATATATATATATAACTGAATGGGTTTCATTTTTGATGAATATATATATATATATATATATATTCGGGGTACAAATTTCATTTTTGATGAAACCCTCCTTGAAAGGGACAAAGGAATAAATATATACAAGAAAACGGTAGAATTTTGTAGAGAGGTGGGGAACAAAACACGTAAACAGAGAGTTAATGATCAAACAACCATTTATTTTTGTGTCTACAGTCGTTCGATATCTTAGATCTTTGATTTTGTAATTCTTCAGCATTGAGGTCTCAATAACTTTCAGGTCAGTTTCCCAACGGATCCTTTTCGCTGAAACCCAGGCAGTGAGCTTTTGTTACTCATTAGATTCTCTAAACGCTTCCAAGCACAAATTTAGAACATTTTTAATATTTTAAAAGGACTCATTCTTTTTCATTTTCATATTTTTCCGATGAAGTTATTTTTATAGTCTGACTCACTCGTCCTTTTTCTCGTCTTTTTATTTCCGAAGATTAGTTTTCCTTTTTAATTATACACACACACACGCACGCACGCACGCACGTACATATATATATATATATATATATATATATATATATATATTCTGCGTACAAAATTTTATCAAGCTTACAAACAGACCAAATTTATTCATGTTAAAAGATAAAATTGAGCAACTAACCGGTTTCGGTCCTACCTGTTCACAGTTAAACTTGGACAACGATTAAGAAAAATGGGGAAATAGACTCTGTAATGTAGGGAAATGAAAAAAAAGATATATGTGTGTGTGCGTGTGTCTGTGTGTATACATGATTTCAGTGGACACATATATATATATATATATATATATAGCATTTCAGTTGACACTTACTCAAGCCTGATAACTCAAATTACATACTCAATAATGATGACCAAGCATAGTCGGAAGTAATTTAAAATATGTACATATATATTTCTAAGCGTTATACAAGGAGTACCTGTGAGAGGTGTAATGGTTAAAGCGATGGGTTGCGGAATCGTTGTAAACGAGTTCGAACTCCAGTCGCGCTTTGACGTTTAATTTCTGACTACTACCTCGCGGCTAATGGTTATCGTCGTAGGAATTGGACACGACGATACGAGTTCAAATCCTGGACGAGACTGATTGCATTTCACATAGCACTAATACCCTTGGGAAAGGTATGAATCCAATTATTTTCCCTCCAGCTATGGGTAAATAGTAGGACAGATTAGGTTCTTCAGCCTTGGTGAGGCAACTAGTCTAGGAGAAGGAAAACTCTGAATTCAAACCTATTAAACTCCGCTTAAAAATTGACCTTGTGTCATATCCTGCCCGAGCGGAGGGGTTGGGTAAATATTAATACCTCGCGGCTAAATAGTACCACTACTGTTCTTCAAGAAGAATATCTTTGGCATTAAATAACTTACAAAGGTTGATATGCCATTAACCCAAAGAAACCAAGGAGTACCTGTTGTGTAGAAGCTAAAGTGATGGACTGCAAGCTCGAAGTAAACAAGTTCGAACCCTTGTGATGTTATTACGATCCCTTTCGGGTTTATGCGCCAGGGCACGGTACGATCACGTCAACACCCAGCAACAGGTTGAATAGTACCACTGCTATTCTTATTTAAAGATAGCTTTGGCCTTGAATAAACCACAAAAGTAGATATTCTTTTAAACTAAAACAAAGAAACTCACCATTATTCCACAGATTTCCCTTCACACACACACACACACACACATATATATATGTATAGGTATTATCCGGTCTAATTAAACCAGAGTTGGGAGTAATTCCTTCAGGGCAAGAAAATCATTCAAGAGCTGAATTCTGTTTTATTGATCCATTAGATCTGAAGACGTCCTGTTATATATGTCTTCGTGTTTTTGGTTCACGCCAGAAACGAAAAACAGGATGGAAATAAATTTATTATCCTAAAATAACTGGTCTTTGTTTTATTCTTTAAAGAAAGCATAAGTATATATATATATATACACACACACATATATATATATATATATATATATATATATATATATATATATATATATATATATTATAACAGTGTATGGTTATCACTATATCTCTTGGTGCGTTTGTGGCTGACCAAATAAAGTATAATTTGGAGAGTGCTCAAAATTTGCGAGAATGATATTATATAATATATACTATTTTGATACATTTATCTAATTGTATGGATGCATTAATAGCATCCATGCTATTAAATATATATAAAATATAATAATATATATAATATAATATATATAATATATGCATTAATAATATATAATAAAAACTGTATTAGCATCCATACTTATATATATATATATATATGCACTAACTAAACGGCTGGAGAAGAAGGTAGACGGCAATGACACAAGAATGTTGCGAGCAATATTGAACAAGTCCTGGCGGCAACAACCTACACCGCACCAACTATACGGCCACCTGTCTCCCATCACGAAAACTATCCAAGCTAGACGAACTAGACATGCAGGACACTGCTGGAGAAGCAGGGACGAGCTCATAAGTGATGTACTCCTATGGACCCCCACATATGGCCGAGCAAAAGCAGGACGACCAGTTCGAACATACATACAGCAGCTATGTGAGGATACGGGATGTAGCCCTGAAGACCAGCCAGAGGCGATGAACGATAGGGAGAAGTGGCGATAGAGGGACTGGGATATCCGTGCTAGCGACACGACATGATGATATATATATATATATATATAACCGGCTCATTTTTCTAATGGGTAGAGTGTTTGCCAATGGTCCGGAAGACCTGAGTTCAGTCCCAGGTCACGTCATACCAAAGATTTTAAAAGTGGTACTTGCTTGACACTCACCATTATAAGGTACCTATCAAGGGTAAAGTGGATCAATCCAGGGAAAGGAGTGGCGCCCTCCCCTACTCCTCAGTGTAGTAGGTATTTAAAAGGGAGCCTTCTGATTTCCCTGAACTACAGTCGCCAACTTTACTCTTTTACTTATATATATATATATATATATACATATATATCCTTGCTCGATGATGAAGAATACGAGTAACTGACATTTTTGGTTTATTTATTAGTATATCAAATTTAATGTGGGGGTTATTTTTGTTTTTTATTTCATTTTTTATGCAAGTCTCTCTCTCTCTTAGATATTAATCACTACTAATGGAACATTTGCAAGATGACTCTGCGTCGTGATTTCTTAAGATGAGTTCTGCATTTCTCGTATGGCTACACCCAGAGGAGTGTTAACCGTTTTGTATCACCTGCAGAATCCAAGAATGCGGAGACGCGAACAGTTAACAGGTGCAATCGTTTGAAATAATTGTATCATAACATTGCTTTTATACAGGCATTATCGTTATGATATATATATATGTATATATAAATATATATATAGGGTTATTATATTATCGTTATGATATATATATAGGGTTGAGTTCTCTGGCGAAGAAGTAATCGTGTTGCCAGTAGCGTTCATTGCAAGCGTCTTCGTATATGAATTGAGGTCTCGGCAGCCATTGAACGGATGTATGTAAACAATAGTAATTGTGATTCATAACCGTTTAAAATTTTCTTAGCAGCTTATGGCCCCACTTGGCTGAATGGTTAGTGGCTTTGGATTGGCGTTTGAGTCAACCGGGTTTCGATCCCAACTACGGGAAGCTACTGTCTAGCCACACTGATGAGTTCTGATAGAACAAAACAGAACTGTCTGTGGATGACTATATATATATATTTCATTGAACATAATACACAGTTTCTGTCTACATATTTTCTTCTGGATTCGTTCGTATTGCCATATTGCTTTTTTTCGTATTCGGCGGGAATTGATTGATGTATTTTCCATAATTGTATATATCCCTAGTACTTTCTGTCCGACTTTGGACCATCATCAGGGGAGGATCTATAACAAAAGTGATGTAACTTTTGTTTTTGCATATTACTACTATGTAAGAGCGTCTTTACCGTTGGTGTGATTAGTAGTAATATTCAAAAACAAAAGTTACATGACAGAAGAAAATATGTAGACAGAAAATGTCTATAATGTTCAACGAAATTTGTATTAATGAAGAAATGCTGCCGAAATATATATATATATATATATATATATATATATATATATATATATATATATATATATATTGTTATCCTCAGACAGACTGTTTCGTTGAATCACAACTCTTCAGTGTGGCTAAACACTTAGGACGCTTGAAGCTAGGATCGAAACTCTCCCAACTTTACATTAGACTTAGTATCAGACCGCTCGGCCAACAAGCGTACCACGGCAGCTAGGGAATTATAAGGTATTAAGTAGCTGTAGGAGCTTGTTCACACTTTATACGTTACCGGATACCAGAGTACTCAATTCTTTCGAAGAGCTTTGCATTATGCGAGCGGCAGCCGAAAATTCCTTCACCAGAGTGCTCGACCCTCATTAGGGAGCATATATATTGTCACCCACTGACAGACTAGAGAGAGAGAGAGAGAGAGAGATAGGGTGTCTCAATATATATATAGGACCCATGTGACTGCTAATAACTCTACCAATAATAATGTTGTGTTGTTCTTGTTTTCAGATTTAAAAATAGCAGACTATAAAAATAAATAATACTTGATCACTATGTCTTAGACAAGAGAGGAAATAATATTTTGCCACACAACTTATTTTGGGACAAAATAATTCAAAACTGTCTCAAAATAGATGCAACCCATTAATATGATAATGATTTATTACTGAGACAAGAAACTAAATAAAAATAGCTTGTCCTGAAGGCTGAAATGATATTAATCAAAAAATACATTGATTGGAGGTCAAAGGATCCATTTTTAGAGGAGTTGTTCTTAATGACCGCCTTTGCGCCTGTTTCCGTAATAAAGATCATTATTACATTAATGTGTTGCATCTGTTCTGAGACACCCTTATATATATATATATATATATATATATATATATATATATATGTATGTGTGTGTGTGTGTGTGTCTGTCTGTCTGTCTGTCTGTCTGTGTGTGTGTTGTTGGGAAGCAGTCTTACATTTAAGCATGTTTGATGAAATGATAAAGACACATTTTGTCTATATAATTTTATTAAGATCCTTTCAAGTAACTTGATAAGTGTCTTGGTTTCAGATATATATATATATATATATATATATATACAGACACACACACACACACATATACACACACACACACATGCATATACACACACACACACACACATATATATATATACCCACACACATATATACACACACAAATATATATATAAACACACACACATATATACATACACATACTCATGCACACACACACACACATACACACACATATATATATATGTATATATATATATATATATATATATATATATATATATATATATATATAAAAGAAATACATGAAATACACCCAAATTGTACGTAAACAATACACACTCACATGTGTCTACGTGTATGCGTCTTTTAATATATTTAAATTGCGTAACGTAAGTAGATGACGCAATTAGCAAAGATGGGTTGCTGAATATTCTTATTCATCCGTTGGACAGTAGCATAATTGTCCAAATGTTTTTGTGCATAAGAAAACAAGGCAATGTAATTTGTAGTCGGCATCGAAGTGTTAGTATTTGTTAGGGCCCCATATATGAATCAAATAGAACTGTTTTTTTTATCTTTTCCTATGGATTATTGTTAATTGTTGTTACTAGCGACTGTTGTCGAGTGCGACCAGAAGGTTCCTTTTTCAATAGCTACTACACAGAGGTGTAGGGGAGGGCGCTATTCCTTTCCCTGGATTTCTCCACTCTACCCTTGATACGTACCCTATATTGCTGAGTGTTAAGCAAGTAGGTATCAAGTACCATTTTAAAAGTCTTTGGTATGACGTGACCAACGATTGAACCCAGGTCTCCCAGACCATTGGCAAACACAGTAATTATTAGACTTAAATAGCAATACTTAAAGCCATTTAACTTAATTCAAATAGAATTATTAATGTTAGACAGCAATTTTTGAAACTATTAACAGTGTTCAAGCAACTGACTTGTTTAAAAATCTTTCATACAAACTACTCGATTATAGATCATACATTTTTACAGTTTTTAGGTAAGATTTTTTAAGTTATGCCAAATTCTCTCTCTCTCTCTCTCTATATATATATATATATAGGATTCGGCATTAAATAAGCCACAAGAGGTGATATGCCATAAAACCCACCAAACCCACCAAATAAACAATTACTTTTACATTAAATTCAAGTGAGTTCTCTCTCCAGTCACGTAGTTACTTTAACTGTCGGACAAAAACCTTTGGGAAAGGTATGAATACCCTTATCCCATCAGCTACGGCTTAAATATTATCACTGCTGTTCTTCTACGAGGATGGTTTTCGTATTAAAGAACCAACAAAGGTTAACATGCTTGTTATAAAGAAATGAAATTAAAATATTTGCTTTAGTGAAATGAAATAAAAAGAATTGATGTTTCTTTGCTATAAAGAAATGAAATGAAAATAAATGAGGTTTTCTTTAATGAAATGAAATAAAAAAAAGGTAATGTTTGTTTGTTATAAAGAAATGAAAGGAAAAGAATTGATGTTCGATTCAGTTGAATGAAATGGAAAAATGATATTTTCTTCAGTGAAATAAAATGGAAAAATGGATGTTTGATAAGTGAAATGAAATGAAAAAAAACACGTTTCATTTGTGAAAGGAAATGGAAAATATTGATGTTTGCTATAGTGAAATAAATTTTTTTAAAAAGTGATGTATCAGACATTTCATTAGGGAAATGAAAAGAAAAAATTGGTGTTCGATTAGTGAAATGAAATGGAAAAAAAAACGTTTTATTTGTAAAAGGAAATGGAAAATATTAATGTTTGCTATAGTGAAATGAAATTTTGAAAAAAGTGATGTTTGATTTAGTGAAATGAAAACAAAAAATTTGATGTTCGATTACTGAAATGAAATGAAAAATTTAATGTTTGCTTCAGTAAAAGGAAATGGAAAAAAAGGATGTTTGTTTTAGTGAAATGAAATGATAAAAATGATGTTTTTTTAATGAAATGATACGAAAAATTTGATGTTTGCTTCAGTAAAAGGAAATTTTTTAAAAATGATATTTTCTCGCTTTTATGAAATGAAACGCAAAAATTGATATTTCCTCGCTATTGTGAAATAAAAAAAAATGAAAAATGCTATTGTTATTATTTCATCCCTTGAATTTAGGTTTTTCGTCTTTGCGCATTCAAATTTACTGTTTCTATGGAGTTGTTTCTTCTACTTTTTTTCTTTTTTTTGCTCACGGTCCAAACGAATACGAATAATCTTTAAACAGATCTATTTGACCCATAGATGATATCATATATGATACAACCGATAAAGATCGGAGTGAGCCTGGAATTAATTGGAATTAAGTGATACTCTACACTCTCTAAAATTCTAGAACTGGAGCCTCACCATCAGATACAGTTTAGAGTCATACCGTGGACACTTTTTTGGCAGTTGGTTGGTTGGTTGGTTGGTTTTATGGCATATTAAACTTTATAGGTTATTTAACGCCTAATCCTTTTTTTTTTACAAATAATCAATTCTCTTTCAAAAAGATCAGTTTACCATGAGTACACAGTTGAATTGTCAAAAATGCTTCTCTTTCTAGCAATTAAGTTTATTCAAATAATTCTAATTCAGTTTAGTGTAAGCACATATTTTGTTTGCACAGAGTTAAATGTCAAAACAGTTCTATATTAAACAATTCAGTTTAGTGTAAGTAGAGATTCAATGTCAAAAACAGTTCCATTTAAACAATTCAGTTTAGCATAATCACACAGTTTAAATTTAAGTACAGTTTAATTGTCAAAATCATTTCTATTTCAAGCTATTCAGTTTAATCAAAGAGCTCTAATTCAAACAATTCAGTTTACCATTAGTATGCAGTTAATTCTATTTAACCCATAGATAGGGACATATCAGGTGCTACAATTCCGAGCCAGACTGGAGCTTGGAGCAATGGCAATGAAGGGATGCTCCGCATTCCCCAAAGCTCCAGCATCACTGGAATCTCACAATCAGATTGTTTAGCGTCATATCCAGGACACTGGTTGGGAGGGGGTCTTACCCCTCTGAAGAGGTGCAGTCGGTGTATTCTACCACCCCAGCCGACTGGGCAAAGTTCAGTTAGTGTAATAAGCTTGATCAGACTAAGATGATTTTTTTTAAATCATTAGAAGGGTTTTCCGATAAAACTAAACTTCAATTAAAGACAGTTCATTTCAATGTAAATTAGGAATTAACTAAAAGCATCCCCATTAATTTTTGTTATGTCGGTTGACATACGGGCTGGGGAAGCCTAGCACGCATGCCACGTGGCAGAGACCGACATTTCCTGGAGCATCAGAGGGACCTTCCTCCCAGGCTCTTACCAGTTTCGACGGGGCTTGGTCAATTGCCTGGCCTCTGAGGCGTCCTTTTTTATGAGAATGCTGACGGGCCACAAAGCATTTTCTGAGCCACTGGGCGTGTCTGAACTAAGGCCCTATGCCTGGCTCCCACATTTAAAACGGCTTGAGCCAAACTTTGACAGCGTGAGATGCTGATCAAATACCATAAAGGAATTCTTTTGTTTATCTTTTCGTTTTTTTTTTTTAATCTTTCAAGGAAAACTAAGAAATAAATAAAGAATATTATCTTTTTTTTAATTTCCTTTTTTAGATAAGGTATTGAATAATATTTCAGAATATAAACATTGATATAGGTTTTTTCTTTTTTTTTTTTTTCTGCTTGCAGTTTCGGATTTTTCTGGTGAAGTGTTAATGAAGGCTATCAAACTGATTTACAATTCCAAATAAATGCCTATATGAAAACCTAATGAGTGATCTTAAATTAGATCATAAATAATATTTAAGTCAACTAATCCCTTACTTTTGTTTTAGAAGTTCTATGCCCTTTGTCAATTTAAAAGTTTACGGCCAACCTTTTGTAAAAGTTGGCGACCTTAGTCGAGGTTGACCAGAAGGTCCCCTCCCCTACACCTCGGTGTAGGAGAGGGTGCTACTCCTTTCCCTGGATTGCTCCACTTTACACGTACCTGATATTGCTGAGTGCTAAACAAGGAGGTATCAAATACCATCTTAAAAGTCTTTGGTTTGACACGACCTGGGATTGAACACCGGTCTCCCGGACTATTGGCGAATACTCCACCCACTAGACCAATGAGGCTTTTGTGATATGCTTTAATTGTGATAATAAAAAAAAAATAAAAAATGGTTTGATATACATTATCAATGTTTTCTTTTTTTTAATTTCTGAAATTTGATTAATTAATAAATGTTTTAATACATTTATAACTAGTTATAGTTCAAAATGTTCATTGCAATCGTTTTAATCGCAAAGTAGAGTGTTTGCCAATGGTCCGGAAGACCTGGGTTCAATCCCAGGTCGCGTCATATCAAAGACTGTAAAAATGGTACTTGATACCTCCTTGCTTAACACTCAGCAATATAAGGTACGTATCGAGGGTAAAGTGGAGCAATCCAGGGAAAGGAATAGCGCCCTCCCCTACACTTCGTTGTAGTAGCTATTGAAAAGGGAGCCTTCGAGTCTCCCTCGGCTACGGTTGCAAACTTTACTTTACTTATGATAATGATCATTTGTTTGCACATAGTTATATGGTATCAAGTATTCCTATCGATACAAATAATTTGCTCGTAGTTATATGATATGAAATATCCCTAACTAATATCAATCATTTATATACACAATAACCGGCTCATTGGCCGAGTGGGTAGAGTGTTTGCCAATGGTTCGGGAGACCTGGGTTCAGTCCCAGGTTAAGTCATACCAAAGACTTTAAAAATTGTACTTGATACCTCCTTGCTTGACACTCGGCAATATAAGGTACGTATCCTGGGTAAATTGGAGCAATCCAGGGAAAAGAGTTGCTCCCTCCCCTACACCTCAGTGTAGCAGCTATTGAAAAGGGAGCCTTCTGGTTGCTCTCGACTACGGTCGCCAACTATACAAACTTATATACACAGATATATGGTTTCAAGTATTCCTGCCTAATAAAAACAATTTGCACACAGTTGTATGGTTTCAAGTATTCCTGCCTAATAAAAGCAATTTGCACACAGTTGTATGGTTTCACATATTCCTGCCGAACACAAATAATTTGGATACAGTTATATGGTTTAAAGTATTCTTTTCAAATACAAATAATTTACGCACAGTTGAAAGTTTTCATGTATTCCTGTCTATACACCGTAATATGGTTTCAAGTATGTACACCGATTATAATTACCCAGTTTGCTGGAGCTGTAGAATACACCGATTGCATCTATGCAGAGGGTTAAGACTCCCCCCAACGAGTGTCCTGGATATGACACTAAACAATTTCATGGTGAGGCTTCAGTAATGCTGGAGTTTCGAGAAATCCAGAGTACCTCTTCATTGCCATTGCTCCCAGGTTCACTCTGACCCGGAGTGGTAACACTTGATAGGATCCTATCTATGGGTTAAATAGAACCAAAATGTGTGCTTGTGCAAAATTGAATTGTTTGAAAGAGAATAGTTTTGACATTTACCTAAAGCTTGATTTATGCGATTCAAACTTTTCCCAAAAATATTAGCGCTCTGTGAAATTCAAACAGATCGTCCAGAATTTGAACTCAGATCACCGAGTCCATTTCCTACGACAGTAACCATTATACCACAAATGTCCCCAGTACTCACGTATAGTTGCACCGTTTGCATTTTATAAAACGTTTGCCTGCTTCCTGCTTTTTTGAACAAATCAATGAAAGTAGCACCCGAAAAAAAAAAACAATTAAATGGCCATTTACCTCCCATCTTACAAAATCATCCAAGAAAGTTGACATTGTAACTGCGTACTTATGCTAAACTGAATTGTTTGAAATAGAACTGTTTTATCTATAAATATGTATTTGGCATTAAATAACCTACAATGGTTGATATGCCATAAAACCAAACCAAACGAAACGAAACCAAAACCTATTATAATTTTATTCTTTAGAGTTTTTCTTATACAAACCTCAGCTGATGGCTTCTCACGGGAGTCTGAGTGACACCAAAACACGACTCTTCTGAGTATTCTGGCTAATCTAATAATGCTGTAGTTTGAATGGTTTCCACTCGTCCTCTTATATCCAAGTCTGCATGTCCCTGGACCAATCCTTTGGTTACTGTGCCGAGTGCACCAATTACAATTGGTATCACTGTCACTTATTACTATAATTTGTTTGCACACAGTTATAAAGTTGCAAGTATTCCAAGCTAATATAGACAATTTGCTCTGAGTTATGTTGTTTTAAATATTCCTATCAACTCAAAGTTTTATGGTTTCAAGCAAGCAGCACAAAGCAACGCCATAAGGACCATCCATATCAAAGCAAGAATAGATAAGACGCAACAAAACAACAGATGTAGGTTATGTGGTGATAGAGATGAAACGATCAGTCCATTAATAAGCGAATTTAGTAAATTTGCACTGAAAGAGTATATTACTAGACTCGACTGGGTGGGCAAGGAGATCCACTGGGAACTGTGCAAGAAATGGAAATTTGACCCTACGAACAAATGATATATGCACAACCCAGCATCTGTCCCGGAGAATGAGACGCACAAACTCCTCTGGGGTTTTGACATATAAACGGATCACCTAAACTCAGCCAGACGACCAGACTTTATAATAATTAACAACAAAAAAAGAGAACTTACAGAATTGTGGACTTTGCAGTCCTGGCTGACCACAGAGTAAAATTAAAAGAAAGTGAAAAGAATGATAAGTACCTGGACTTTTTCACGGAATTGAAAAAACTGTCGAACGTGAAAATGACGGCTGCACCAATTGTAACTGGTTCTCTTGATACAGTCATCAAAGGACTGATAAAGGGACACAGCGACACGAGTTCAAATCCTTGACTTGACTGATTGCATTTCACATAGCACTAATACCCTTGGGAAAGGTATGAATCCAATTATTCTCCCTCCAGCTATGGGTAAGTAGTAGGGCAGACTAGGTTCTTCAGCCTTGGTGAGGCAACTAGTCTAGGAAAAGGAAAACTCTGAATTGAAATCTGTTAAATTCTGCTTAAAAATTGACCTCGTGTCATATCCTGCCCGAGCGGAGGGGTTACTAATTATGGATAAAAGGACTAGAGGACTTGGAAATAAGAGGACGAGTGAAAACATTGCCGAGATCGGCGAGAATACTGAGAAGAGTCCTGGAGACTTAACGAGACTTGTTGTCACTCAGACTCCAATTAAAAATGATCAGTTAATGCTGGTTGGAAAAACTCTCAAATAATAATAATAATAATAATAGAAGCGCATAAAGTCAAACGGACAATGTAATCTCAGCGCAACGACCACACCTAGTAATAATCAAAAAGAAAGAGAAGCGGCCGAATGGTGGACTTTGCTCTCCCGACTGAACACGGAGTAAAATTGAAAGAAAGTGAAAAGAAAGATAAGTAGCTCGATCTCACCAGGGAATTGAAAAAGCTGTGGAACATGAAAGTGACAATAATACCAATTGTAATTGGTGCTCTTGGTACAGTTACCAAAGGATTGGTACAGGGATGGGGGGACTTTGAAATCAGAGGACGAGTGGAGAAAACAGAAATAAGAGGACGAGTGGAGAAAATGGTTAGAGAAAAAAGATAGACGGAAAATATTTGAGCTGTCCTGATCAAATTCCTGAAGCGAAACTCTTGAAAAGAGTATCTGAACGGGTGAAACGAATCATTCTAGTAAGACGAGCAAAATATGCTGTTCACTGTTCGTGAAGTAAGGGTGAACTCGTAAGAGATAATCTCCAGTGGACTAATACATATGGACATACCAATGTTGGTTGACAAGAAAGAATTTTTCATTCATCAGATCTATGCGGACCCTGGAGGCTATTGACAGGTTGTCGACGACAGGGAAATCTGATATCCAAGATAAAATAAAACGGGAATTCTTCTAAACTCGAGCCATTCCAGAACTAATATATATATATATATATATATATATATATATATATATGTGTGTGTGTGTGTGTGAGTGTGTGTGTGGTTGCGCATCAGTCTTTCATTTAAGCTTGTTTGATTAAATAATAACGCTACATTTTGTCGATATAATTTTATTAAGATCCTGTATCTCCAAAGAAAAAAATAGTTATGTTGGTCTAACCACTACAACAATTTCAGGACGGCTTACGATATACCTTAATGATTCTAGCTCCGTATCATTACATCTTAAAACCAATTCTATTCCCAAATCCAAATTTCGAAAAATTCTAGTTGAAAACACCACTATTATAGCACCCGAAATTAATAAGCTACGACTACAAATCCAAGAAGTCTTATATATATATATAAAAAAAAACTAAAATCAATAGAATTAATTTTGAAAATAGCAACCATGTTTTGAAATATCTTTAGTTTTTGTTTTGCTTCTTTCTTATAAATATTCCATATTTCTTGATAATATTCTATTTCCGTTGATAGCGTTCTGTTTTTAAAATTCATCAGCATCTCAGTTTTATCCAACTCTGCGTTTACCTGATTTTATTATGTTATAAAAACCTAAAAATTCTTTCAAAAACTCTTTAAACATGCAAGCAATCCCTGATGATGGCCTATGAAAGGTCCGAAAGCTCTCGGGACAATTTTGTTAAATTCATCCACCAATTCCAACCTGAAACCAAAACACTTATCAAGAAATTTGAAAGGATCTTAATAAAATTATATAGACAAAATGTCTTTATTATTTAATCAAACATGCTCCAATATATATATATATATATATAGATGTACATTTACCAACCTCTCTGCATGAACAGGATGTGACGCAAGATCTATACGGAAACGGAGATTAACAAGTCTGAATTCAGAGTTTTCCTTCTCCTAGGTTGGTTGCCATACCTAACTTGAAAAACTCAATTTGCCTCTCTGTTTACCCAAAGTTTGATTTATGCGATTCAAACTTTTCCCAAAGGTATTACCGCTCTGTGAAATACAAACAGATCGTCCAGAATTTGAACTCGGGTCACCGAGTCCTTTTCCTTCAACAGTAACCATAATACCACGAATGTCTCCAGTACTTACGTATATTTGCACCGTTTGCATTTTTACAAAACAGTTGCATGCTTCCTGCATTTTTACAAAACGTTTGCATGCTTCCTGCTTTTTTTAACAAATCAATGAAAGTAGCACCTGAAAAAACAACAATTAAATGGCCATTTACCTCCCATCTTACAAAATCATCTTACTCCTCTGCAGAGATGCAGTCGGTGTATTCTACAGCCCCAGTCAACTGGGCTTCATTGGGGGAATCTTACCCCTCTGCAGAGATCCAGTCGGTATATTCTACAACCCCAACCGACTGGGCCTCATTGGAGGAGTCTTACCCCTCTGCAGAGACGCAGTCGGTGTATTCTACAGCCCTAACCGACTGGGCCACGATGAAGGAGTCTAACCCCTCTGCAAGATGCAGTCGGTGTATTCTACAGCCCCAGCGGATTGGGCCTCGTTAGAGGAATCCAACCCTTCTACAGAGATTCAGTTAGTATATTCTACAGCCCCATCCGACTGGGCCTAATTAGGTGTATTCTACAGTCCCTCACGACTTGCCTATGTACTATGTAGGCAATTGTTGGTCTTCCAAGATTTTATATGTTTTTCCCACGCTTGTGTTGAGATTTGGGCACAAATTCCTAATCTTATAATACTGACAGATACCATTACATTACGTTATTACAATGCATAAACAAAGAATATGACGTGCAAGTAAAAGAGAAATAAAAGGAGGTTGGATCAAATTATCAAAAACTGACGACTGAATGTTTTTATTTCAAAATTTAAAAGAAAAAAAAACTGTGCACAGCTCAAAAAACTTAGAAATAAAGTCATGATGTCAAGACGTCTAGATTGCAGTCCAGACATACTGACAAAGTTTTGATGAATCAGATCAGATTAGAAAAAAAATCATATAAGTCTCGATGGTTTTGGACGAAATATTCAAAGTCATAACGTTTAGATGCTCAGACAAAATCAAGATGAAGAAGTATCAGTTTGTTCAACAATCAAACTAAAGCATCAAATAAAAAGCAAAACGAGACATAGATAGATAGATAGATAGGAACAAACTAGGATATATATATATTGAGAGAGAGAGAGAGAATGAGAGAGAGAGAGAGAGAGGGGTGGAATAAACTAATATATATATATATTGATATATATATATATATATATATATATCGAGAGAGAGAGAGAGAGAGAGAGAGAGAGATGGATGGATAGATAGGCAGATAGATAAATAGAAAGATTAAAACGGGATATATATATATATATATATATATATATATATATAGTGAGAGAGAGAGTGAGAGAGTGGTAGGAACAAACTGATATATATATATATATATATATATATATATATAGAAAGAGAGAGAGAGAGAGAGAGATATATGGATGGATGGATAGGCAGATAGATAAGTAATTAAGAACAAAATGGGATATATATATATATATACATATACATATATAGATATATATATATATATATAGAGAGAGAGAGAGAGAGAGAGAGAGACAGAAAGATATATATATATATATATATATATATATATATAGAGAGAGAGAGAGAGAGAGATAGATAGATAGATAGATAGATAGATAGATAGATATTGCAAACTGATATATATATATGATATATTATTAGAGAGAGAGAGAGAGAGAGAGAAAGAGGAAAGAGAAGGGTAGATGGATGGATAGAGCGATTGATATATAGATAATAACAAACTGGAATATACATACATATATATATATATATATATATATATATATATATAGAGAGAGAGAGAGAGAGAGAGAAAGACAATAAGGTACATGGATGGATTCTTAGACAAATAGATAGATCGATAGATTGATAGGAATAAACTGGAATATATTCGTGTATATATATATATATATATATATATATATATATATATATATATATATATATATATATATTCGTGTGTGTGTGTATTTGGGCAGTAGTCCTTCATTTAAGCATGTTTGATTAAATAATAAAGACATATTTTGTCTATATCAGTTTATTAGGATCCTTTCAAGTTCCTGACAAGTGTTTTGGTTTTAGATTCGAGTTGGTTGATGAATTTACTGAAATTGTCCCGATCGCTTTCGGGCCTTTCATAGGCCATCATCAGGGGTTGTTTGCATGTGTAAAGATAGTTTTTTTTTAAGTTTTTGGTTTTTTATAACAGTGCAAAAATTACATAAACGTATAGTTGGATTAAACTGTGATGCTGATGACCACTATCAAGAAAAATAGAAAAAAAATTAAATGGATTAAGGCATTTCAAAACATTATCGCTACGTTCAAAGTTAATTTTATTAATTCTAGGTTGATTTGTTTTTATTCGTAGCTTTTCAAGGATTCATAGTCGTAGCTTATTAATTTTGTGTTCTATTATAGTGGTGTTTTCAACAAGAATTTTTCGAAATTTGGATTTGGGAATAGAGTGTTTTAAGATCTAGGGTTGTGGAGCCAGAATCATTCAGGTACATTGTAAGACGTCTTGAAAGAATCATAGTGGTAAGACAATATATATGTGTGTGCGTGTGTGTGTGTAAATGAATGATATTATTTTTTTGCAAAACACAAGATTGCACGAGTGCCACATATTTCATACTCCCCACTTCCAGCTGCGTTCGACTTTTCTTTCTTTCCCCAACGGAAAATACAACCCATATTTCACATCTGAGGACTTGGAGGACACAAAACATAAGCGCTTCATTGATTGTTCATTTCTGTCGCAGTAAATACTTCTGAATCGATACTTTTTGAACCTCTGCTAATCTGAGAAACTTGGAATGCCACCTACCTCACACCGGACATTGGTATAATGGTTAGAGTGTTCGCCAATGGCGCGGGAGACCTGGGTTCAATCCCAGATCGAGTCATACCAAAGACTCAAAAAATGGTGCTTGATGCTACCTTGCTTAACTCTCAGTATAATAAGGAGGATAAAGTGGAAAAATCTAAGTAAAGGAGTAGCGCCCTCCCCTAGACCTTGGTGTAGTTGCTATTGAAAAGGAAGCCTTCGGGTTACTCTCGCCTACGATCGCCAACTTTACTTTATTTACAACCAAGTATATTCCAAGGAATCAGCGATACGTTTTCAGATTTTGGGGGGAAACGTATCTTTTATTTCCATTTGAATGTTGATTACAAACAGCTGCAGAATTTTTTTTAGTACATCAGCGTTGCGAGAAAACGAAAGAAAACTAATAAAAACAGTTCAAAAATTAATAATGACTCTAATTGATTAATGGAATTAGACCATGTAAAACAAAAAACACCTCCTACTGTCAGGCC
Organism: Sepioteuthis lessoniana; assembly: GCA_963585895.1. Classification (NCBI taxonomy): domain Eukaryota; kingdom Metazoa; phylum Mollusca; class Cephalopoda; order Myopsida; family Loliginidae; genus Sepioteuthis; species Sepioteuthis lessoniana. The sequence goes on along the minus strand of CAUZXS010005614.1, from coordinate 14,733 downwards.
TAATCGGTAAGTTTAGATCTACTGACCTCTCAACAGAAATATAAAAAAATTAATCCTTCTAAATTCAATTGAGAAAGTGACAGATACAATTTTTAGGGATCCACCGGGAGGATATCACACTCGGCAAAAGCAAACATTGGAAATAAAACTCTGATATAAATTCTCTTTATTATTTTTTTTTTTTTTTGCGTTTTATTCATATTTATATCATTCCAGTTGTCTGGGGTGGTAGAATACGCCGACTGCATCTCAGCAGGCGGGAAAGACTTCCTCCAACGAGTGTACTGGAGACAACACTAAGCAATCTGATAATGCTGGATTTCTGGAAAATGCGGAGTACCCCTTCATTGCCATCGGTTCCAGCTCGCCTCAGTTCTAGAGTTATAGCACATGATAGGGTCCTAACAATGGGTCAAATAGAACTGTTTGATATTTAATTTGTGTTCTGAGGCTAAACTGAGTTGTTTGTAAGACATAGCAATACTTGTAATTATTTAGCATTGCTGACTTATTCTAAACTGAACTGTTTGAAATAGAGTTGTTTGATCATTTAACTGTGTGCAAATGAATGATTAATACTGAATATAATGAATTGTATTATGTAGAAATAAGTGAAAACATTTAACTGTGTGCCAAAAAAAGAACTCAGGCTCGTTTAAAAATGTTATCGCTAAAATGTGTTGAGAAATCATATATATATATATAATATATATATATATATATATATATATATATATATATATATAAAGAGGATTTGACATTAAATAGCCTTCAATGGTTGATATGCCATAAAACCCAACCAAACCAAATCATAAATATTTAATATATATGTATAAATAGGATTTGACATTAAATAACCTTCAATGGTTGATATGCCATATAACCAAACCAAACCAAACCAAATCATATATATTTAATATATATGTATTCAGAGGATTTGACATTAAATAACCTTCAATGGTTGATATGCCATAAAACCAAACCAAACCAAACCAAATCATATATATTTAATATATATGTATTCAGAGGATTTGACATTAAATAACCTTCAATGGTTGATATGCCAAAAAACCCAACCAAATCAAATCATATATATTTAATATATATGTATGAAGATTGGTTTGGTTTGCTGGGTTTTATGGCATATCAACCTTTGTAGGTTATTTAATGCCAAATCCATTTATATGTAAATAATCAGTTCTATTTAAAACAATTCAGTTTAGCATGAGTACATAGTTTAATTGTCAAAACATTTCTATTTCAAACTATTCAAGCAGTTTTATATAACAATTCAGTTTAGTTTAAATACAGTTTCAATGTCAAAAAACATTTCTATTTGAAATAATTCAGTTTAGCACAAGCACACAGTTCAAATGTAAGCACGGTTCAATTGTCAAAAAACATTTCTTTTTCCAGATATTCAGTTTAGCATAAGTATGCCGTTAGTTCTATTTAACTCATAGATAGGGCCCTATCAGGTGCTACCACGCCGGGCCAGAGTGGACCTGGGAGCAATGGCAATGAAGGGGTGCTTCGTATTTCCCAAAGCCCCAGAATTACTGAGATATCACCATCAGACTGTTTAGTGTCATATCCAGGACACTCGTTGGGGGGGGGGTCTTACCCCTCTGCAGAGGTGCTGCCCCAGCCGGCTAGGCAATATGTATGAAGAGGATTTGGTATTAAATAATCTACAAGTGTAGATATGCCATAAAACCCAACCAAAGCAAACCAAAGCAAAACAAAATGAAACCATTGATTTTAATAGTTACCTCAAATCAAATGATTCTTTAAAATTCTAATTGTGTGGCTCCAGTTCTGGAGCTTTGGGGAATTGCAACACTTCCAGGTCCACTAGGACCCGAAATGGTATTCCCAGCTATGATACCATCTAAGGGTCGAATCCTTCTCTTTACTTGAAACCATTTTACAGTCACAATGAAACATTAGTATTACAAGCAATACTTGGAATTATTTAACTGTGTGCAAGCAAATAAATGATGTTAAATAGAATTACTTGTGTTAAGTAGCAATACTTAAAGCTATTTGATTGTGTGCAAATAAAACCATTAGTGTTTGATAGGAATACTTGAAACCATTTAACAGTAAAAAAAAAATTTAACTCGGGTTCGTTTAAAAATAATGTTACCTACTGGCAAATACACCCAACCAATCCGAAACACTACTGCATAGTTTGGAACGAGCCGCTGCAGGCATTGGCCTCCATGTCAATGCACACAAAACTGAATATATGGGCTATAATCAAACAGGCGACATCACCACACTAGACGGAACCCCTCTGAAACTAGTTGACAAATTCACCTACCTAGGAAGCTGTGTCTCATCAACCGAAAAGGACATCGACACGTGGCTAACGAAGCCATGGACAGTTATCGATAGGCTATCGTTCACATGGAAATCAGACATTCCAGGCAGCGGTCGTATCGATACTGCTGTATGGATGCACTACCTGGACGCTAACTAAACGGCTGGAGAAGAAGCTAGACGGCAATTACACAAGAATGCTGACAGCAATATTGAACAAGTCCTGGCGGCAACACCCCACAAGGCACCGACTATACGGCCACCTGCCTCCCATCACGAAAACTATCCAAGTTAGACGAACCAGACATGCAGGACACTGCTGGAGAAGCAGGGACGAGCTCATCAGTGATGTACTCCTATGAACCCCCACATATGGCCGGGTAAAAGCAGAATAACGAGCTCGAACATCCATTCAGCAGCTATGTGAGGATACGGGATGTAGCCCTGAAGACCTACCAGAGGCAATGAACGATAGGGAGAAGTGGGGAGAGAGGGTCAGGGATATCCGTGCTGGCGGCACGACATGATGATGATGATGATGATGACGAATAAATTGTTTACGAATCATAAGTATAAAATACAAACGTGAAAAGAATTTGGCATTATATAGCCTACAATATAACTGGGTAAATATTACATGTGTTAGACAGGAATATTTCAAACTATATTGTTGTATACAAATTATTTGTATTCAGAATAAATTCTTGAGGCTCCACTGTTCAAAAGATTATTCATACGGGTTATATGAAATCAGATAAATTTTGAAATGCCTGAAACTATATAATCGTGAAAATTCATTTGCGTTAGATAGTATTACTTAGAATCATAAAAACTGGAAACAAATTATTCTCCCAAGAATGAAATACGTAAAAACATATGACTGTGCGAAAGTAAAGACTGACTTCGGCAGATTGCTGAACTACCGAAGTACCGGCCAACCGAAACCCACTTCTTGGAGACTGCGATCTTTATATATCATCATCATCATCATGTCGTGCCATCAGCACGGATAACCTTTGACCCTCTCTCGCTACCCCTCCTTATCGCTCATCGCTTCCGGCGAGTCCTCAGGGCTACACCCCGAATCTACACCGAGCTGCTGTAAGTAGGTTCGAACTGGTCGCCCATCTTTTGCTCAGCCATGTGAAGGGGTCCATAGGAGTACATCACTTACGCGCTCGTCCCTACTTCTCCAACAGTGTCCTTCATGTTTGGTTCATCAAACTTTGATAGTTTTCGTGATGGGTGGTAGGTGGCCGTATGGTTGCTGCTTTGTGGGGTGTTGCCTCCAACACTTGTCCACTATTGCTCGCAGCATTCTTGTGTAGTTGCCGTCAAGCTTTTTTTCTACCCGTTTAGTTAGCGTTCATGTAGTGCATCCATATAGCAGTATAGAGACGACCACTGCTTGGAAGAAACTGCGTTTCATTTTATCGGTCAGGTCTGACTTTCATATACCCGATAGTCAATTGATAGTTGTCCATGCCTTTGCTAGTCGCGTGTTGATGTCTGTCTCGGTTTATGAGACACTGCTTCCTAGGTAGGTGAACACGTCTTCTGGTTTCAGAGAGCTACCGTTTAGTGTGTATGTGGATGACAATATATATATATATATATATATATATATATATATATTGTCATCCACAGACAGACTGTATCATTGTATCAAAACAAGCTAGACCGGCTGACTTTACTACTAACTGATTCTCCGGTTCTTTAGAAACGGTAAATTCGCTGAAATCATCGGATATTTTCTGTCTTTCCATCGTGATCCTCACCGTCCTCTCTGAAATAATTTATCAGTGGGAGAAGGGCGTTTAGTTCATTTTTTTTTTTAAGTTTGCTACATCTGTTTTTCCAGATAATAAACGCCTCTCGTTTTCAACCACTTTACGTTAACACCAGCTTTTTAAAAAATGTGTAGCTATAACCAATATTTTTCAAAGAAGTAAATTGAAGCTGATCCATCCACAAATAATGCCGCTGCTAAAGTATTTCCCAGCAGGGTATATATCACTCCCTAAGGAGGTGGTTATTTAGCAGTTTTGAGGGTGAGGTGATTTACGTAAACGGAAAATTTGGGGGTGGCGATAGAAGGCATTCATATGTTTTGTGAGGGCATTCGAGAAAAAAAGTTTTGGAAATAATGGGCTAAATTAATAGGATTGCTTTAGATATTTGCCCCGCTTATTTTGGGGCTCGCAACCTGATCTTGATAAACAAAGCAATATATATACATAAATATATATATATAGAGAGAGAGATAAATAAATTCAAAAAATACAAATCTCATCTTATTTTAATATATATATATATATATATATATATATATATATGCATTTATATATATGCATATATATATATATGCATTTCACATAGCACTAATACCCTTGGGAAAGGTATGAATCCAATTATTCTCCCTCCAGCTATTGGTAAATAGTAGGACAGACTGGGTTCTTCAGCCTTGGTGAGGCAACTAGTCTAGGAGAAGGAAAAATCTGAATTCAAACCTGTTAAATTCAGCTTAAAAATTGATCTTGTGTCATATCCTGCCCGAGCGGAGGGGTTGGTAAATAGGAAATATATATATATATATATATATAAAGTTGTTGATATCAAAAGTTATTATAAAATACTGAGCGTTTTGTTTAATGTCACATCAAATCTTCGGGAGTTATTCAATGCCAAATTGATTCTTGTTAGAAGAAAAGTATCAATTCTATTGAGTCCATAGTTTGGGTAATAATGAGGTTTATATATATATATATATATATATATATATATATATAGGTTGTATGATGCAAAAATTAAAACAGTTAAATGATGGAGAAAATAGAAAAAACAAATGATGAATTTATTGTAAAGGTAAGTCAAAGTTAAGATTAATGAACAAAACATCCATGATTTAAAAAAAAAACAAACATCCATCGTTGTTCTAGCAACATTTGCTTCACTATCTTATAGTCCTAAAGATGTTTTACTAAAACCAAAACGTATGAACGTTGATTTATCTTTATAATAAATTCATCACTTTTTGATTACTTTGTTTTTCTATTTCCTTCAAACTATCATTACTTCCATTATTTTCATATATATATATGTATATATATATATATATAGAGAGAGAGAGTATAATACAGAAATTAAAATTACATATTACAGCTAATACTGAGAGAATTGTAAAAGGAAGACAAAATGCCTTTTTTCTCTTTTTGTTAAATACATATCAACCTTTGTGTGTTGTTTAATGCCAAAGCCATTCTTACTGAAGAAAAGTAGTGGTACAATTTTATCCAAAATTTGGAGGAAAAAGGGATTGAAAACTTTTCCAGGATGATTTGTTCAAAATTAAACGTTGTAGCGCAACTGGAGATCGAACTCGGTTATTTCAATGTCGGAGTCCAGCATGTTAGCAACTATGCCACGAAATGTCCCTCCCTTTTAGATTTTGCATGGGTGAGGAATTAGTTTACTATGCATTTTTATTCTAAAATGAACCCTGATTTTTATTTCCGATTTAAGAAATTTTACAATCCCTTTCAAAACCAATCCGTCAGACCAGTCGGCTGGGGCTGTAGAATATACCGACTGCATCTCTGCAGAGGGGTAAGTCTACTCACCTCCAATGAGTGTCCTGATATGACATTAAACAATCTGCTGGTGAAACTCTAGTCTTTGAGATTTGGGGAATATGTAGTACCCCTTCATTGCCATTGCTCCCAGGTCTACTCTGATCCGGAGTTGTAGCACCTGATAGGATTGGATCAATAGTTCAAATAGAACAAATTATTAGATAACAAGTGACAGATGTTAAATTGTGACTGTTATATTGCAATTCTTGAAACGACTTCACAATATGCCAAAAGAAGTCAGGCTCTTTTAAGAATGTTATCAACGAAATATGTTAACAAATCATATATATATTTAATATATATATGTATAAAGAGGATTTGGCATTAAATAACCTACAATGGCTGATATGCCATAAAACCCAACCAAACCAAATCATATATATTTAATATGTATATGTATGAAGAGGATTTGGAATTAAATAACCTACAATGGTTGATATGCCATAAAACCCAACATAACCAAATCATATATATTTGATATATATTTATAAAAAAGATTTGGCATTAAATGACCTACAATGGTTGATATTCTATAAAACCCAACCAAACCAAATCATATATATTTAATATGTATATGTATGAAGAGGATTTGGAATTAAATAACCTACAATGGTTGATATGCCATAAAACCTAACCAAACTAAATAATATATATTTGATATATATGTATAAAAAAGATTTGGCATTAAATGACCTACAATGGTTGATATTCTATAAAACCCAACCAAACCAAATTATATATATCTAATATATATGTACAAATAGGATTTGGCATTAAAAACTTACAATGGTTGATATACCCTGAAAGCAAACCAAACGAAATCATATATATTTAATATATACATGCATAAAAGCATTTGACATTAAATAACGTACAACGGTTGATATGTTATGAAACCAAACCAAATCAAATCATATATATTTAATATATATATATGTATAAAGAGGATTTGGCATTAAATAACCTACGGTGGTTGATATGCCATAAAATATAACCAAACCAAATCATATATATTTGATATATATTTGTATAGAGGATTTGGCTTTAAAACAAACCTACAATGGTTGATATACCATGAAACCTAACCAAACCAGATATATCATATATATTACATATATATGTATAAAAAGCATTTTACATTAAATAACTGACCATAGTTGATATATTATATAACCAAACCCAACCAAACCAAATCATATATATTTAATATATATGTATAAATAGGAGTTGGCATTAAATAACCTACAAGGATTAATATGCCATAAAACCCAACTAAATCTTAACTTCAGCTGCATCCGGTGTTGAGGCTTCATTTCTGGTAATTTAAAGAGTAACGTGTAATCCTTTATCGCCATTACTTTCAGGTTCATTTTGAACCGGAGTTGTGGTACCTGTTAGGGTACCTGTCAAATTGATCAATTTAGTATGCTGTTCAACCTTCATGGATTATTTAATACCAAAGCCTTCCTTTTCGAAGAACAATTAGGTCTTCATCCACACATGATTATAAGGGATAAGCAACTATACAAAAAAAATAGCCAAGATATATTGGGAAAAGCATAATGCTTTATTTGTATTGTGCATGAGGGTTTGGTTCGGGGGTCTCTTCGTGGTGTAATGGTTAAAGAACTGGACTGCAGAATTGTTATAAGCGAGTTCGAACTCCAGTCGCGCTATTATGTTCATTTTCGGGAAAATACCCTTGGGAAACGTATGAACACCCTTATCCTCCCAGCTATGGGTTAAATAGTACCATCACTGTTCTTCTACAATGATGGCTTTAGGCATTAAATAACCTACAAAGGTTGATATGCCATTAAACAAAGAAACCAAACTAGGACGATTTTCATTGTTTAATGGCATATTGATTTTCATTGTTTAATGGCATATCGATTTTCGTAGGTTATTCAATGCCTCAAGCTATCCTTGTAGAAGATCAGTAGTGGTAATATTTAACCAATAGCAAGGAGAAATAAGGCATTTTCCAGGGGCATTAATCCAAAAGTGAACGTCATAGCATGAGTGGAGATTAAACTAGTGTTGCATTTTGACCTTCGACTCGGCCAAACTTGCCATTACAAAGTGATGCACCGGAAGGAAGCATCACATTCCGATGGCACTTATGAGGAGAAATCGCGTAGGTGGACTTGGCTAACAAAATGGGACAAGCTAAAATTCCCATGATACACTCATAGACTGATGCACCGGAAGAGAGTGACCTGTGAACTGCATGACAGTTATTTCTGCTTGATGACGATCAAACATGCCATTCCAAAGATCGAGTCGGTGATTGAGTGGACGTGAACTATTATATAACTCAGTCAAGACAGAGGTCAGACAGTTACAGTTGGACATTAGACGAGTTAGAAGACAAGATGTGGTTGAGCAGTCGGCGGAGGGGGCCCTTGGGGCCCTGGTGAGTTGGGGTCCAGAGAAGTTGCTGATAAGATGTAGTAAAGAAAGCCAGCACTTAGCAGAAAGCGGAGCCCCTGGGCCTCCGGTTGAGCAGCCCTGGAGAACGAGAAAGACACAACGTTGACGGCCATAAGAGTGGGGGTCAGTATATATTGCAGTTACGTTCGGTCTCCAACTCCCTCTCACCATAAAACCTTGAATAACCTTTTCGAAAACTTACTCTAGCCCAGAGTGGTAACACCTGATAGAGCCCTATCTATCGGTGAAATAGAACTAATCTGCGTTGATATGCGAAACTAAATTACTTGAAATAGAACTGTTTGACTAAAGTGAATAGCTTGAAAAGGAAATGTATTTTGACAATCGAAATGTGTACTCATGCTAAACTGATGTTTTTTTAAATCGAACTGATTACTGGTATAAAATCATCATCATCATCATGTCGTGCTGGTAGCACGGATATCCCTGGCCCTCTCTCGACACTTTTCCCTATCGTTCATCGCCTCCAGCAGGTCTTCAGGACAACATCCTGTATCCTCCCATAGTTGCTGAATGTATGTTCGTGCTGGTCGTCCTGCTTTTGCTCGGCCATGTGTGGGGGTCCATAAGAGTACATCACTTATGAGTTCGTCCCTGCTTCTCCAGCAGTGTCCTGTATGTCTGGTTCGTCTAACTTGAATAGTTTTCATGATAGGAGGCAGGAGGCCGTACAGTTGGTGTCTTGTGGGGTGTTGCCGCCAGGACTTGTTCAAGATTGCTCGCAGCATTCTTTTGTAATTGCCGTCTAGCTTCTTCTCCAGCCGTTTTGTTAGAGTCCAGGTAGTGCATCCATACAGCAGTATCGATGCGACCGCTGCCTGGAAGAAACTATTTGGCATTAAACAACCCACAAAGGTTGATATGCCATGAAACCCAAACAACCAACCAAATCATATTACGGAGAATACAACGGAAAATTGAATTAGAACATTAAATCGGTTGTAAATGAATCTTCAGAAGTATGTATAGTTTGTAGTATCGAGCGTAATGCAAAGCTCTTTGAAAGAATTGAGCACTCTGGTATCCGGTAAGGTATAAATGTAAGCAAACGAACACTGCTGCTGCTGCTACAGATACCTTATAATTCCCTAGCTGACTTGGTACGCTTGTTGGCCGAGCGGTCTGATACTAAGTCTAACGTAAACTTGGGCTGGTTTCGATCCCAGCTTCTAGCATCCTACGTGTCTGGCCACACTGAAGATTCGTGATGCAACGAAACAGTCTGTCTGTGGATGACAATACATATATATATGTGTGTGTGTGTATGTGTGTGTGTGTGTGTGCACAAGCATAAACACATATAGTAAAAGTAAAGTTGGCGA
>CAUZXS010005613.1:112500-138158 GCA_963585895.1 Sepioteuthis lessoniana | reverse complement strand
ACAGCAACCCAAAGGCTCCCCATTTTTCTATGGAATGCTCCACTTACCCTTGATTCATACCTTAAAATGTTGAGTATTAAGCAAAGAGGCATCAAATAAAATTTTTTGAGTCTTTGGTATGACTCAACCTGGGATTGAACTTTGGTCTCCTGAGTACATTAGCAAATACTCTAACCATTATGACAATGGGCCGGTTATATGTATGTATATATATGATGATTGCTACATCTTTCCCAGCAAAATTACCATACAAACTTGTGAAAAAAATATTCCAAAATCATAAGTGAATAAGGTTGTAAGAGATCTGTGCATTGTTGGATTATAAAAACATACGCTTGTACGACACTTATACAACTCTCTGAACTTACAAAGTGACAGCTCAGTGACAAGCATAGCAAGATAACTATGCCACCTGCTGGTTTTATTTCAGTAGACCTTCTCTTAGACTTTTTCTAAGCAAAGATTACCTAGATGACAGCAGATATTTCGTTTTCATTTTGGAGTTAACTTCGCCTAGAAGCATTGCTTTTACCACGGCTTTGACAGTAGACTGGGGCTCCCTCACCTATCCTCCCCCCCACACACACATCTATACGCGCACACACACACACACACACACACACACACACACACACACACACACACACACACAATCATATTTTTTGGTGTTAGTGTCGGTATAAGCTTTGGGGATTTGTAGTTCAAGGGAAGTAACTCTTAATTACAGTAATTTAGAGTGCCTTCCCCTTGTATACTACGTTCTTGAATGTTTTTTGAGAGTGCATTTATGAAGATCATTGAATAAGTTTCCAGACCTTTTTTCCCATGGGCGCTTTTATTGATAGTACACACATGAAACTCTAGTCCCCTTCCAAATAATCTCCTCCGGCTGCAATGCACTTGTTCGACCGTTCCAAAAACTTCTGGAAGGCTCCATTGAAGTCCTCTTGCGTGAGCCTGTCAATGACCTTCGTCATAGCTTCTTTCATCTCCTCAATTGTCTTATAACGACAGCCTCTGAGTTTAGGGAATAACCAAAAGTTACAGGAAGCAAGGTCTCGAATATAGGGAGGGCGAGGAACTGTCTTGATGCCCATCTTGGTTAAATAGTCTGTGACAAGGATGAGGCTGTGGACTGGTGCATTGTCCTGGTGGAAATGCCACTGACCTGATTTGAAGAGTGCAGGCCTCTTCCCAAGGAATCTCTTCCTGGACTTCCTTAAAACCTCAACATAGTAACCCTAACCCTAACCGTTTGGCCAATCAACTCTGGTGTATTGACTTCCATATTCCTCCCATCCCTCATCATTCCTTTGAAGCTCTTATGCCACTCAAAAACAGATACTCGAATCATGCAAGATGGTCGAAAAACAGTCTGAAGCATTACATACGTTTCTGTGGTATTTGTTCCAAGTTTAAAGCACAATTTTATTGCATATCGTTCTTCTAAAGTGTCCTCACGTCCAGATTGCATTTTTGAAATTCACCAGCTGTGACAATCAGGCTTTAGTAGGGTGTATTCCAATTCCTACTGTAGCTGTTCATTTGAAGGTGAAATCATAAAAATTGGTCAGTCATCTCGTAAGATGTATAGCAATAACATACTGAATTTTCAGGAGTCTACAGCAATTTTAAATACCTGTACAAAAAAGGGATGGAAACTTATTGAAGACACCACGTATCTCTATTAAGTATGAATAAGTAGGAGGGCAGGCGGTTTTATTTCGGTTAGGCAACCAGTCCAGAAGAACCAACGCTACTGAGCTCAAAAATAGCCGGCCCACCGCGGATAGGTGTATAAATGCATCATTTTGGCTTTTAAATTCAGTTTAGTGTAAAAAAAAAACAAAAAAAAACAGGCTATCGTCGAAGTGTATCCAATGAGGATCGAACTCACTACACTGGTGAATTGGTATAATATATTTAAAAAAAAAAAAAAAAAAAAAAAAACTTGATATAACCTTGAGTCCCCCGGTGAGGATTGAACTCATGATCATTGGTGAAATGACCTCGATGTTAATGGCACTCAAGCTACTGTACTACTATAAAAAGAATATTGTTTGAATATACACCAAACGTAGTTTAGTCTGGCACAAGGACATATTAATAGGGTATCAGGGGTTAATATGACAAACTGGAGATTTTTAATTTTTATTTTGGAGTTACTTATTTTTCGAAATGGGCGCCTCCCATGGTGTAATATTAAGCGATCTAGACTCGCAGATCAGTTTGAGGCTCTTGGGTATGACAATAAACTAAAATTATTGGCGAGGCTGTAATTCTGGAGATCTGGGGAGTGTGAAGTCTCTCCTTCTTTGCCATTACTCCCAGGCCCGCTCTGAACTAGAGTGGTAGTACTTGTTAGAGAAATCTGATTGTTTGTATTGAATAGGAATCCTATTTACCAACCCCTCCGCTCGGACAGGATATGACACAAGGTCAATTTTTAAGCGGAGTTTAACAGGTTTGAATTCAGAATTTTCCTTTTCCTAGACTAGTTGCCTCACCAAGGCTGAAGAACCTAGTCTGCCCTACTATTTACCCATGGCTGGAGGGAGATTAATTGGAATCATACCTTTGCCAGGGGTATTAGTGCTATGTGAATTGCTATCAGTCTCGTCCAGGATTTGAACTCGTGTCGCCGTGTCCATTTCCATTTTGGGATAGGAATACTTGAAAGGAATACTTGTTCAAGTTATCTAAAGTTTTGTTTACAAAAAAATGAATAACTAGGAACAGTTACTTGAAAGTATGTAATTGGAACAAAAGTAGACATAAATAAAACCAACCAACCAACCATATCATAGCTGAATGAAGATTATTTGTATTTGATAGGAATACTTAAAACCATGTAACTGTGTGCAGACTTTTATTGTAACATATTGACCCTCGATCGAGCCGTCAATCAAGAGATGCACCTGTATAAATAAGCAGAACAGCGAAACAGGTGCATCCGGTCGAAGATATCGGAATATCACTTTGACCTGTGGACGTGGTTGAATTCGGTGCAGATGCATACGCCCACAGGAAGCAGGTGGACGAAAAAACAATTATATAACCAGGTACCACAGACGGCTTGAGTTAGTCAGTTCGAGTTCCTGTTGGATTTGGAATCAGTAGGGAGACAAGATGCCAGCGTGAGAATCAGCTTGCAGACTGAGGGCTTGGGCCCTCAGTGACTCACGGTTGAGCAACCCAGCCAAGATGAGAAAGAAGTACTGCTGGGTCAATATAACAGTCTGTCCCCGTCTCCAGCTCATCTCTCACACAACCAACATCACCCTTTCAAGAATAAAGTGTGAGGGATTATATTTTTATAAAGAAGTGTGTTTGTCCGTTCATTGAAGTTTGTCATTATTGTTGACTATATTTCCGCTTATATTTGGATATGTATATGTATGGTTTTGACTATACAACATCATTAGATAAAAATAATTTCATGAAACCGTATATATGTCTGTAAATAAATGATTTTATTAGATAAAGATAATTACTTTAAACCGTATATAAGTGGGTAAATGACTTTTATTAGATAAAAATAATTACTTAAAACCGTATATATGTGGGTACATAAATGGCTTTTATTTGATAAAAAATAATTACTTGAAACCGTATATATGTCTGTAAATAAAGGACTTTTATTAGATAAAGATAATTACTTTAAACCGTATATATGTGTGTAAAAAAATGATTTTTTAGATAAAAAAAAAAATTACTTGAAACCGTATATATGTGGGTAAATAAATGATTTTAATTCAATAGAAATAGTTACCTTAAACCGTATATATGTGGGTAAATAAATGAATTTTATTGGATAAAAATAATTACTTTAAATGGTGTAATTATTAGTATTTAATAGGAATACTTGAAACCATATGATATTATACAAACAACTTTTATTCAAATCTAAAAATGAAACGAAAAAAACTTTAAAGAATTTTAAATATTTTTCTACCATAAATGGCGTTCGGTTTCAAATGTTTGTGACATAATTAGAGCCGAAAAGTTTTTTTTAAAAGGTGATATATTTACTCTGGATTTTAAAATACTTTTTTATGAAATTTTATAAGAATTTCCACAAAGACGTCCAGCAAAAGTCTGGCACAATGGAATCTTCAAAAATGGCTGTTGTGTTACTGTCCAAACATTAGTATCAGTCGTAAATCAAATCACACGAAATCTTTAGGGAAAGAGAGATTTTGTTTGGATATTTGTTTTGGTTTGTTTGTTTTTTTTTTTGTTTTGTTTTTTTGTTTTTTTTTGTTTGGGTTTTTTTGTTGTTGATTGGTAGTTTGTTGTCGTTGGTGGTTGTCAGTTGTCGTCTTTGACTCCGTTTGTTTTCTTTCTTCTTACCCCAATTAACTTTTGGCGTCTTCTTTGTCCGTAGAAGGCTGCAAAAGAATTGCAGAAAAGAAGGAAAGAGACGAAGATACCTTCCAAAACAAAACTTTATTTCTAGGTTTAATACAGCTGTTCTGAAGCAAGGAAATGTTTTTTTGGTCTATTAGAAAACAGTCTCATCTCCCAAACAAAGCGTTGAAAAATATGAGTCATTTCTGGTGGGTGATAAGTCCAAAGTCAGTGGTTATGTCCAGCAAGTGTTTTTAGTAATATTTGTTTAGGCGTTGCCAGCTTGCTAGCAGCAAACATGGCTAAATGTCAGGCCACAAGACCCAATCAGCACATATGTTCAGTGCCAGCAGCCAAGTGGAAAAGCATTCTAACAGTCTGAGGCGTACCGCTTAAGTGAGGTAGAGTTTCTCTTTAGCACCGGTAAGTCTTGTTTTTCAGGTATGCGCAGCTTCTACATCCTGTCAGAGGTTTCTAAGAACTCTTACACATTTGATTTTTTTCTTCATTTTTCTTTTTATTAATCTCCGCAAATCTAAATGTTTAAATAAGGAATTAGTTTATAAAACCCTATAAAAAAAAAGGTCAGTTAAAAAAAACTGACCGTTATACTTAAAACTATTTTTTTTTGTTTCTTGGTCCTCTTAAAGGTCCTCTTTCTTGTAAAAGTACCAGGTCAGATCTATGAGAGAAGTACAGATAATAATCAACCATTGCATCTGGTATAGCCACAATATACTACACAAGAAAAAATGACAAAACTAAATCAACGTGAGACTCTGATTAAAGGTCTGAACGTCATGATCGTCAGGTTCTCTCTTGATAGCCAACATGGGGATCCAGTTGGCATTGCATCCTGGAAATGTTAGAAGCTCTAATTTCAGGTAACCAAAGACCAAGAAAACAATGCATCTGAGATACACTAAAGGAAAATATGAAATAAACAAGACAACAAAAATATAATCCATCATTATTTAAAAGTAGGGAATAACCAAAATTCACAGGGAGCAAGATATAGACTATAGGGAGGGTGAGGAACTGTCTTGATGCCCATCTTGGTTAAATAGTCTGTGACAAGGATGGAGTTGTGGACTGGTGCATTATCCTGGTGGAAATGCCACTGATTTGAAGAGTGCTGGCCTCTTCCGACGGAATCTCTTTCTGAACTCCCTTAAAACCTCAACATAGTATTCCTTGTTGACTGTCTGTCCAGTGGGAACCCAGTGCATGTAGATCATGCCACTGCTGTCAAAAAAAGGGATCATCAAAAGTTTGTGCGTGGATTTGCTCTGTCTGGCCTTCTTGGGAACTCTGTCTCTTGGTCTCTGGGTCATAGCGGTAGATCCAGCTTTCATCGCATGGCATTTTTTCCAAGTTTAAAAGAGAATTTTATTGCATATCGTTCTTCTAAAGTGTCCTCACGTTCAGATTGCATTTTTGAAATTCATCAGCTGTGACAATCAGGCTTCAGTAGGGTGTATTCCAATTGCTGCTGTAGCTGTTGATTTGAACGTGAAATCATAACAATTGGTCAGTCATCTCATAAGATGTATAGCAATAACATACTGAATTTTCAAGAGTCTACGGCAATTTTAAACGCCAGTACAAAAAGTCTGGAAAATTATTGAAGGCACTATGTAAATACGTGGTGGCTTCAATAAGGTTCCAGATTTTTTTAGTATAGGCATTTAAAATTGTCGTAGACTCTTGAAAATTCAGTAGGTAATTGCTATACATCTTATGAGATGACTAACCAGGAAGGCAGAACACCAGACTTGATTGCCCAAAGGGATAGGGTTAGGGTTAGGGTTACTATGTTGAGGTTTTTAGGGAGTTCAGAAAGAGATTCCGTCGGAAGATGCCAGCACTCTTCAAGTCGGCTCTGTGGCATTTTCACCAGAACAATGCACCAGTCCACAACTCCATCCTTGTCACAGACTCTTTGACCAAGATGGGCAACAAGACAGTTCCTCACCCTCCCTATACTCGAGACCTTGCTTCCTGTAACTTTTGGTTCTTCCCTAAGCTCAGAGGCTGTCGTTATAAGACAATTGAGGAGATGAAAGAGGCTATGACGAAGTTCATTGACACGCTCTCACAAGAGGACGTCCATGGAGCCTTCTAGAAGTTGTTGGAACGGTACAACAAGTGGATTGCAGCCGGTGGAGATTACTTCGAAGGGGACTAGAGTTTCATGTGTGTACTATCAATAAAAGTGACCATACGAAAAAAGTCCGGAAACTTATTTAATGATCCTCGTAGATTATTGGAATATATCCCAACGGACATCACTGAACCGAATGAAATAATCGATGCTGGAGCAAAATTCGTCAGTCATAAAATAGTTATAGGAATCCGAACTGCAAGACAAAACGTGGATGGGAAACGAGGATAGGACAAATGAAGAAGCTACGACAACAAGCAAAACTACCAAGAAAGACGCCATGCACAGGAACCAAATAAAAAAGGAAAAAGTACCAAAAAGTTGGTTGGTTGGTGTGTTGGTTGGTTTGTTTCATGGTTTATCAACCCTTTTAGGAGGTGCCCGTGGTGTAATGGTTACCGTCCTAGGAAATGGACACGGCCACACGAGTTCAAATCCTGGACGAGACTGATTGCATTTCACATAGCACTAATACCCTTCGGAAAGGTATGAATCCAATTATTCTCCCTCCAGCTATGGGTAAATAGTAGGGCAGACTAGGTTCTTGAGCTTTGGTGAGGCAACTAGTCTAGGAGAAGGAAAACTCTGAATTCAAACCTGTTAAACATCGCTTAAAAATTGACCTTGTGTCACATCCTGCCCGAGCGGAGGGGTTGGTAAATATGATCAACCCTTTTCGAGTCATTTAACGCCGATTTAAATTTCAAACAATTCAGTTTAGTAAAAGTATAGTTTTTATTTACAATAAGTTAAATGTCAAAAACAGTTCTATAGCAAACAATTCAGTTTGGCATAAGTACACAGTTTAGTTGTATTTGACCTGTTTTTTTTTTTCCTCGTTGTTGAAATTATTGAAGAAAACCCAAAACTTCGATTCAATGAGGTTTTATTTTGGGTGCGAGAAAATCAGGCTTTTACATCAAGTTATAATTATGCTTTGTTGTAACCCCTTAATTTTTGTGGATACAGGGGCGGAAATCGTTGAGTTAAGTTCACCGTGGATTCTAGGAGTCATCTGACAACTTCCTCGAGTTTTCCTTTTTGGCAACCTCCTACTCCTTCTCCCCATCTCCTCCTATCAAAAGAAACGGTTCCTTATTTTTGCCGCCCAATTTTGAATTATTGGCGTCCGTGTATTTACATTTTTCTATTTTTAGAACACTCGCTAATCGCCATTTTATCAACCTTAACAGGCCCATCGATAGGACTCTATCTGGTGCTACCACTCCGGGCCGCAGTGATGGCAATTAAGGAGTACTCCGCAAAGCTCCAGCATTACTAGAACCTCACTATCAGATTGTTTAGTGTCATATTCTGGACATTCATTAGACGGTCTTATCCTCTGCAGAGAAGCAATCGGTGTATTCTACAACCCCAGCCGACTGGGCAGAAATACCGAGGAGAAAACCGCCGTTAAGTCTGACAACAATTATTTCAAACAAGTCAGTTTAGCATAAGTACACAGTTTAGTTCTATTTGACCCATGAATAGGACCCTATCTGGTGCTACCAATCCGAGCTAGAGTTGAACTGGGAGTGATGGCAATGAAGGGTACTCCGCATTCCCCAAAGCTCCAGCATTAGTGGAACCTCACCATCAAATTGTTTAATCTAATGCCCAGGATACATGTTGAGGGGTCTTACCCTTCGGCAGAGATGCAATCGGTGTATTCTGCAGCGCCCGCTGACTAGGCCAGTCCTCGTTGGGAGGAGTCTTACTTCTTCGCAGAGATGAAGTCAGTGTATTCTGCAGCCCCAGCTGACTGAACCACGGCAGGAAGTCATCAAATGATGAAATATATATGTATACGCAAAGAGTTGTTCAATATCCTAACACAGATGAGCTGGGAGCAGTTGGGGTCATAGGAACAACGAACGACACAAGGACAAGAACGAATGGTGACATGATAGAACGAAGTGAGGAGATGGACGCTGAGCCACGTGTGATCTTTCAAGTAGGGGCTACACAACACAATGTGGCAAATAACAATAGTCCGCAGATTTTGAATTCAAACTTATTTATATGATTTGTGCGATAGGAGGCGAGTGGCCGTACAGCCGCTGTTTTGTAGGTTGCTGCTTGTTGAAAACAGTATGAAGCATCCTGGTGTAGTTCCCGTCAAGCTTTTTCTCCAGGCATTTTGCTAAACTCTAGGAGGTGCAACTATACAACAGTAGTGACATGGTCACAACCTTGAAGAATCCCTATATTCTTTTATCAGAGAGATCAGGTGGTCGTTAACCTGTTACTAGCAGTCAATGACATCGCTTTCAGAAGATGAGATATTGCTACCGAGGAATGTGAACTGATCTCCTAATTTCAGGCGCTTGCTGTTAAAAAGCTGACACTATCATGATTAAAATCCAGAAAATGTCTTATTTAAGTTCACGTAGAGATGCAGTTTTTTCCAAGCAGCTGTCATGTCGATACTGCTATATGGATGCACTACATGGACGCTAACTAAACGTATAGAGAAAAAGCTTGACGGCAATTACACAAGAATGCTGCGAGCAATACTGAACAAGTCCTGGAAGTAGCACCCTACAAAGTAGCAGCTGTACGGCCACCTACCACCCATCATGAAAACTATCCATGTTAGACGAACCAGACACGCAGGACACTGCTGGTGAAGCAGGGACGAACTCATAAGTGGTGCACTCCAGTGGACCCCTTCACATAGACGTGCAAAGGCAAGACGACTAGCAAGAACCTACATACAACAGCTCTTTGACGATACGGAATGTAGCCTGGAAGACTTATCGGGAGCGATGGACGATAGAGATGAGTGACGGGAGAGGGTCAGGGAGATCCGTGCTGGCGACGCGACATGATGATGATGAGAGACCAATGCCTTTTGCTGCTGAAATTTAGCTAGAGCAGGTGTATTTTCAAGAAGTGCTAGATCGTATTCATTGTTTACACACACACACACACACACACACACACACGCATATATATATATATATATATATATATATATAAAAGTAAGTAAAGTTGGCGACCATAGTCGAGGGTAACCCGAAGGCTCCCTTTTCGATAGCTACTACACCAAGATGTAGGGGAGGGCGCTACTCCTTCCCTGGATATATATATATATATATATATATATATATATATATATATATATATATATATATAATTTTTGAGAAAATCTTTTTAATAATTCATATATAATTTCTATAAAAAAAAATGTTAATCCATAACAAATATATTACCCTTTGAAATAAAATTTCGAACCGTAATTATATTACACATTTGAAACCGAACGCTATTAACAGTAACAGAAAGCTTGGAATTTTTTTCTATTTTTTCGTGTCATTTTTAAATTTAGATAAAATTCAAAAGATATAACGTCAAATATCAGCATTGCCCTGATGATGATTTAATAAAAAAAACAAAAAACGATACGTTGATCGTGGCATAATATTCAATTATAAATAAACACATTCTCTGATTTCTCTTTTTCATAAGTTTATATTCGCACACACACACACACACACACACACGCACACACATATATATATATAGCTAGCAAGCTAGCTAGCTAGGAAGCATTTTCTATAGTAAACAAGTCTGGGAAAAATATAGCGCCTTCCAGAAATCATTCCAGCCAGAAGTCAAACGACTGTTTCGAAGACTTGAACGAGTTAAAGATAAAATAGTAATTTACAAAGCGCTTTGCTTTGATGTGGCACGAGGCCGAATAAATGGGGCGCCCAATGAGACTCGAAGTCACTCGTGTAGGTCTACTAGTCTAGCGGACTAACCGTTACACCACCAGAGGTGGCCTGTCAAAGATAAAATAGACAAACACTTTGTGTATGCTTTATATATCAAACATAATTTATATATATATATATATATATATATATATATGGAGTCAATATTTAAGTAATTGATAATTCTATATTTTTCTTTAAAGTAATTATTCTTTTATTATTTTTTTTTAAATTAATTTATAATTGGATTAAACAACTTTCATTTTAACAGTTAAAAATTTCAGCTGTTAGTTTGATTAGGTTTGGTTTAGTTTTATGGCATGTCAACCATTGTTGGTTATTTAATCCCTGTTTTTACATATATATTAAATATATGATTTGCAAACATATTTTGTATAGGGTGTCTCAATATACATGGGACCCATGTGACTGCTAATAACTCTACTAATAATAATGTTGTGTTCTTTTTTGCTTCAGATTTGAAAATAGTATACAATCATCATCATCATCATGTCGTGCCGCTAGCACGGATATCCCTGACCCTCTCTCGCCACTTCTCCCTATCATTCATCGCTTTTGGCAGGTTTTCAGGGTTATATCCCGTATCCTCACATAGCTGCTGTATTGTATGTTCGAGCTGCTTTTGCTTGGCCATGTGCGGGGGTCCATAGGAGAACATCACTGATGAGTTCGTCCTTGCTTCTCCAGCAGTGTCCTGCATGTCTGGTTCGTCTAACTTGGATAGTTTTCGTGATGGGAGGCAAGTGGCCGTATAGTTGGTGTCTTGTGAGGTGTTGTCGCCAGGACTTGTTCAATATTGATCTCAACATTCTTGTGTTATTGCCGTCTAGCTTCTTCTTCAGCTGTTTTGTTAGCGTCCAAGTAGTGCATCCATATAGCAGTATCGATACGACCACTGCCTGGAAGAAACTGCGTTTCATTTTATCGGTCAGGTCTGATTTCCATATGATCGAGAGCCTATCGATAGCTGTCCATGCTTTCGTTAGTCGTGTGTCGGTTTTTTTTTCGGTTGATGAGACACTGATTCCTCGGTAGGTGAATTTGTCTACTAGTTTCAGAGAGGCTCCGTCTAGTCTGGTAATGTCACCTGTTTGGTTGTAACACATAGATTCGGTTTTGTGTGCATTGACGTAGAAGCCAATGCCTGCGGCGGCTCGTTCCAAACTATGCAGTAGTGTCTCGGCTTGGTTAGGCGTATTCGCCAGTAACGCTATGTCATCGGCGTAGTCGGCGTCGGTAAGTGTTTTTGCGGGGTACCTTCTGCTTCTTTTCTTTGTCAATTCGAAGCCATTTTCTCTTATTTTCTCGATCCTCCATCACAATGCTTTGGACAAGAGAGGAAAAATATTTTGCGCCACAAGTTATTTGGAAACAAAATCATTGAAAACTATCACAAAATAGATACAATTCATTAATATGATAATGATTTATTACTGTGACAAGAAATTAAAAAAAGATTGCATGTCGTAGAAGCTGATATAATAACAATTAAAAAAACATTAATATCATGTCTCTTGCTGAAAGGATGCATTTTTTACTGGATGCGTTCCAAATGACCGTCATTTCGCTTGTCTCAGTAATAAATCATTATCATTTTAATGGGCTACATCTATTTTCAACACCCTGTAGATATATACAGTTAAAAAATCAAACAGTTCTATTTCTAAAAATTCAATTTAGCATAAGTCATTTATTTGTACACATCTTAAATGTCAAACAGTTCTATTCGACCCATAGATAGGACCCTGTCAGGTGCATACACTCGGGAGTGATGGCAATAAAAGGGTGCTCCGCATTCCCCAAAGCTCCAGCATCAATGGAACCCCATCATTAGATTGTTTAGTGTCATAACCAGGACACCCGTTGTGGGGAGGAGGTTTTACCCACTTTGCAGAGTTGCAGTCAGTGTATTCTACAGCACCAGCCGATTGGGCAACTTTTCCTTCGGGCATTAGTCCAAAAGGGAACATGATAGTGCGACTGGAAGTTCAACAGTTTTGCCATGGAAACTTCAACTAGTAGCTGGAGGGATAAGGTGGTTCGTGCCTTTTCCAAAGTCTGAGAGTGTTTGTAATAGCTAGACTGGGATTCGAACTCGCAAACTACAATATCAGTCCAGCACTTTAGCCACTACACCACGGGGTTACACCCGGGAGCGATGGCAATAAAAGGGTGCACCGCATTCCCCAAAGCTCCAGCATTACTGGAGCCTCACCACCAGATCGTTTAATGTCATTTCCAGGACACTCGTTCGGGGAGTCTTACTCCTCTGAAGAGATGCAGACGGTGTATTCTACAGCTCCAGCCGACTGGGCTATCCAGCAGTTAGTCAACCGACACCGTATGATTGATTTATAGAGAGGAAGGCCTTATGTAGAGCCTGCTGCTCTTTTTGGGGTATGTTGATCGCAGAAAAATGCCACACCAGTGTGCCTTCTTAGGTTTTAAATTTGAACGAATTTTCCTTTTTTTTTTAAACCAACTGCCTTGTGAAGGTTGGAGAAGCCTGTCTACCCAAATATTTAATTGTAGCTTGCTGGGATAGGGGAGGGGGAGAGAAAAGAACCGGATCCATGTTGTTGTTTTTTCAAATGGTATTATGGTTAGTTTGGTTTGATTTATTTGTTTAATGGCATAAGGGCGGTCATACCTTTTTCCAGATGTATTAGTCTGAAAGTGAAAGTGCAATTGGAGTTGTTCCGTTCTGGTTAGTGAACGCTTGTAATATTAAATAAAGGACAAACCACGATATGAGAGGAAATAGAGATATATTCTCAGGAAAAAGTATATACAATAGAGAGACTATTAGTAGACAAGAACATAGGATTAGTGAACGTTTGCAATATTAAATAAAGGACAAACCACGATATGAGAGGAAATAGAGATATATTCTCAGGAAAAAGTATATACAATATGTAATACAATGGCCGAGGGATTTTGTTTTATATATCTTGCCTTTGGGTTTAGTTAGGCTGAGAACCTTTCGCTTAGCGCATGGGTTAGTTAGGTGCAAACATGAACGCTGGTGTTCACGCGCGCATGCGGAGAGGATGTGTCATTCAGAGATGTCAAAATAAAAATCCCAGATAGGACTTTGGGATGTGGATGACGTCATGCACCGGAAGCGTACGCGGAGGATTTTGGGAGATTTGAGAAAAGTCAGTAGAGTTAAGTTCTGCCCCGAAGGAAGATGGTTGACTTTCGCTTGCTCGCGGAGGCCTTGCGACAGGTGCGCACGTGTGTTGTGGGGGGGGGGGCAGATGGAAAAGCCAGAATAGAAAGAATGTGTATCTCTCTCCTTATGTTGAAAAACCTTTAAACTCAAAGGTAATAAAAAGTTTCGTACCTGAACTAAGAAGTTGTAAGTGTTTTGTGTTTCGGGATTCCTACGTTCTATGTATATATGTCATGAACATTCTATGTACGTTTCACATATCCGTAACATGGGTATGTTACAAATAGAGAGACTATAGAGATACTAAGTTATGTACAATAAGACTATAGAGATACTATAAGACTATAGTCTTATAGTATCTTATAGACTTATGTACAATAAGACTATAGAGATACTAAGTTATGTTACAAATAGAGAGACTATAGAGAAACTAAGTATTTTCATTATCTATCTATCTATCTATCTCAGTCTTTTCATAATCTATCTATTGATCAATCGATCTGGTTATCTCTCCAGATAGTAGACAAGAACATAGGATTAGTGAATACAGAATAAAGATAAAGTCCAACGATAGTAGTGGCTTCCATTATTACGGTAGCAAGTAAGGTGATCTAGTGAGATCTCCAGTCTCCAGTCTCTAAAGCTCTAATACTATTCCTATAAGAAGCTGCTCTTCACCTTCTAGTCTGCCCTGGTATTAGTAGCTACTGCTATATATGGCAGATGGACTAGTTCATTGTGTGGAAAAAGGTGGGTGATACCAACAGGAGTTCGAACTCGATTACTACAAAGTCGCAGTCCAGGACGTTAACCACGACACCACAGAGACAATACCGATCCACTTCAGGAGAAACAGAATCAGCCTTATTTTTATTTTTTAAGTAGAGTAATCTCTTGATTTGGCGTCACTTGTGTGGGCTATGAACTGATGGCTCAGTTGTAGAGTTTCGGCACTGCAATCTGTGGTTCGATCTCCAGTGGTGGAGACTACGGTATACACAGCTGATAAGACCTAATAAGGTCGAAACAGCTGTCCAGTGTTCCCGTATGTCATGCGTAGGTGTTTGGCGGATTTTCTGGTCATGATAATTCAATTTACAGAATCAGCCTTGTGTGGAATCTGAATTTGATTCATGGCGTCCGTTTTCTTCAAGGATAATCATTATGTCGAATGTGTATATACAAGTGTTGGAGTGTATGTGTCTGCGTGTATGTGTGTATATGTATGTATGTTTGTATGTATGTAAGTGTCTGTGTGAGTGAGTGTGGTTGTGTGTATGTGAGTGGGTGTATGTGAGGGGGCGTTTGTATGAGAGGGTGTCTGAGTGTGAGCGTGTGTGAGCGCGTGTGTGTGTGTAAGAGAGAGAGAGAGTGTGTGTGTATTTGTGTATGTGTGTGTATGTGTGTGTGTGTGCTCGAGTTGTCGAATATCATCTGAGATTAGATTGACATTAAGCACTTTTAGATTTTAAATAACAATAGTTAATCTAACTTTATTTTTAATTGATAGTATATATATATATATATATATAATGAAAATAATTCTAGATATAAAAAGACTGAGATAGATAGATAGATAGATATAAAAAGACTGAGATAGATAGATAGATAGATAGATAGATAGATAGATAGATAGATAGATATAAAAAGACTGAGATAGATATTGCCCAGAGCAATCTTGAAGAACCGTTTGGTGAAACCTAGGTAGACTCGCTCTGGACCAGGCAGGAATTATTTTCATTATATTAGCTCCATCTCGTGTATTGAGCACTTTATTACGTTTTAGCTTTGGTAATTCTATCGATGTTTTTTTTTTCTTTTGACCAGACATACGTGCTGCTTGATTATTTTCAGGTGGCACGTGTGTTCTTCGTCGTTTCTTTTATTACGATTTTTTTCCCAGATATCAGTTTTTAGAATTTTCAAATTGTACAATCTGTTTTTTTTTTCACACCAACAGAATTATAGATTAGATTTAAAGATTAATGTATATATATATATATATATATATATACATGTGTGTGTGTGTGTGGAAACTGAAAATAAATCCGACTATATGAATTAGTACAAATATAAAAGAACACAGTCTTCTGAGGAAGATTTTATTTCTTGTTTGAATTATTTGCCAACGTAAAGCGTTTCGATTATTTAAATAAGAAAATATTAAACCTTCACCTGTCTGTATGAATTGTTAAATGAAGCAAAAAAAAAAAAAAAAAGAATGGAAAAGTTTTATACATTCTATTTCTATAAATAACGTTCTGTTTTAAATCCATGAGATGTATTGAGTGTTCGAAAATTCATTTTAAAAAACATAACGTATTTCCCTAAAAAATCATATCTATCTATCTATCTATCTATCTATCTATCTCAGTCTTTTCATTATCTATCTATCTATCTATCTATCTATCTATCTATCTATCTCAGTCTTTTTATATCTATCTATCTCAGTATTTTTATATCTATCTATCTATCTATCTATCTATCTATCTATCTCAGTCTTTTTATATCTATCTATCTATCCAAATCTGTTCATATCTATCTAGTTATCTATCTTAGTCTGTTCATCTCTCTCTCTATCTATCTCAGTTGTTAGTATCTATCTATCTATCTATCTATCTATCTATCTATCTATCTCAGTCTTTCCATATCTATCTATCTATCTCAGTCTGTTTATATCTATCTATCTATCTATCTATCTATCTCAGTCTTTTCATAATATATCTATTGATCAATCGATCTGGTTATCTATCTATCTATCTATCTATCTATGTCGGTCAGTCCGTAGAGATCTATCTATCTATCTATCTATCTATCTATGTTCATATTTATCTTATGAGCATATGTGCCTATTTCAATCATTCCATAAGACATCTATCTTTATCATAGTCAGTTTTCTTCTTATTTGTACACACACACACACACACATATATATATATATATATATATATATATATATATATATATATATATATATTAAAATAAGTAGATCCAAAAAGAGAGTTGTATTTTTTAGGATTTATTCATTTATTTCGTTCTTACATAGGTGTATGTTTCCAGCGTATTGCTTTCGTCAGAGAACATGTAGTCAAGGTGAATTTAAAATAATGCACAAACTAACGACTACACGCTACTTCAAATAAAGGAAAAAATTATAGACAAATTTAAACCCAAGTTGAATAAAATATGAATCATACACACACACGCACACACGCACATACAAACGGATTCAAACATACATAGATATGTATATGTATATATACACACACAAAAATTATTAGTAAAAAACAATTAACTGTATTGCCCAGTCATTGGCCTCCATGGCAATGCACACAAAACTGAATATATGTGTTATAACTAAATAGGCGACATTTCCACACGAGACGGAGCCTCTCTGAAACTAGTAGACAAATTCACCTACCGAGGAATCAGTGTCTCATCAACCGAAAAAAAAACCGACACACGACTAACGAAAGCATGGACAGCTATTGATAGGCTCTCGATCATATGGAAATCAGACCTGGCCGATAAAATGAAACGCAGTTTCTTCCAGGCAGTGGTCGTATCGATACTGCTATATGGATGCACTAAATGGACGCTAACTAAACGGCTGAAGAAGAAGCTATACGGCAATTACACAAGAATGCTGCGAGCAATATTGAACAAGTCCTGGCGACATCACCCCACAAAGCACCAACTATACGGCCACTTGCCTCCCGTCACGAAAACTATCCAAGTTAGACGAACCTGACACGCAGGACACTGCTGGAGAAGCAAGAACGAACTCATCAGTGATGTACTCCTATGGACCCCCGCATATGGCCAAGCAAAAGCAGGACGACCAGCTCGAACATACATACAGCAGCTATGTGAGGAAACGGGATGTAGCCCAGAAGACCTGCACGAAGCGATGAATGATGGGGGGAAGTGGCGAGAGAGGGTCAGGTATATCCGGCACGAGATGATGATGATGATTGCCCAGTCGGTTTGGGCTGTAGAATACACAGAATTCACCTCTGCAGAGGGGTAAGACCCCCCCTCAATGAGTGTCCAGGATATGACATTAAACAATCTGATGGTGAGGTTCCAGTGATGCTGGAGCTTTGGGGAATGCGGATTACTTCTTCATTCCCATTACTCCCAGGTTCACTCTGGCCCGGAATGGTTGCACCTGATAGGGCCCTATTTATGCATACTTATGCTAAACTGAATTCTTTGAATTATAACTGTTTGATTAAACTGGATAGCTTGAAATAGAAATGTTTTGACAATTAAACTCTGTACTTAAATTTAAACTGCGTGCTTACGCTGAACTGAATTGTTTGAAATGGAACTGCTTTTAGCATTGAAACTGTACTTACACTAAACTGAATTGTTTGATATAGAACTGTTTTGACATCTGACTGTATCTAAACAAAATCTATACTTATACTAAACTGAATTGGCTGAATTAGAACTGTTTGAATAAACTGAATTGTTTGAAATATAACTATTTGCATAAAAATGGATTTGGCGTTAAATAACCTACAAAGTTTGATATACTATAAACCCAATCAAACTAATTAATAGTAAATTTCAAACCACACTACCACACACACACACACACACACCACAAAAAATCTCCAGGCACACAATCTCACACACACACACACGGAAAAAAATAACTGTAAGTGCAATCCGAAACCACTCCAACACACATACACACACAACGACAAAAACATATCAAGACCAATGTGGAGTAACGCAGGCTAAGATAAACACACTCTAAAAAAAGAGAGGAGTGACCTCCATATAAACCCATAACCAGCTGAAAAACATTCAAACTGCCAACACGAGTTCAAGTCTCATTGAGTATCCCATTAAGTTGGCCTTGTGCCATACATGTTCTCTGACAAAAGAAATATTTTAAAATTTTAAAATATTTCTTCCTCTCTTTGGACGTACAACAAAAATTTATATATATATATATATATATATATATATATATATAGTGTGTGTGTGTGTGTGTGTGTTTAGGCAGCAGATTTTTTGAAGGCATATTTTATTAAAGATGAAGTTGAATTTTTTATAAACTTTTTCACGTTCACAAGCGAGATGTCGAAACTGAGAATGAAGGTTGTTTAGTAATTGTCCGAAATCTCTGATGTTGTAACCCGTAATTTCGACCTTCGGTGAACACTGTCGGGGATGTGGGTTTCAACCGTGTCATCGTTTTATGTGATCAACGAATATTTTGAATGAAAGTATTCATCACATGCAGTGGATGTCGTATATGAAGGCACAGTCCATTGGTAGGGGTTTGAATGTATAGACTTCACAAGTCAGGATCACGGGACTAGAAATTGCTGAAGTTATGGAGCTATTCGTGATCATAATCTGAATTTTCTTGCTATTGCAGTATCGATTTTCTCTCCAGAACAGCATCATTTCGACATGAAATGAAATGAGCTCAAAAAGCTCTCTGTGTAGCAATTACAAATTCACCCGTCTTGAAATAAGGTTTCACCTGCAAATGCACTGTGTGCACTTGTCCGAGCTATGATCGTTACAAATCGTATTGCCAAATCGGTTGGAGCTGTAGAATACGCCGACTGCTTCTCTGCAAAGGGGTAAAACTCCCCCAACGAGTGTCCTGGATATGACACTAAACAATCTGATGGTGAGATTCCAGTAATGCTGGAGCTTTGGGGAATGCAGAGTACCTCTTCACTGCAATCGCTTCCAGGTCCACTCGGGCCCAGAGTGGTAGCACCTGATAGGGCCCTATCTGTGGGTTAAATAGAACTAAACTACATACTTATCCTTGACTGAATTGTTTGAATTAGAAATGTTTAATTAAACTGAATAGCTTGAAATAGAAATGTTTTTGACAATTAAAGTAAAAGTAAAGTTGGCGACCATAGTCGAGGGTGACCAGAAGGCTCCCTTTTCGATAGCTTACTACACCTAGGTGTAGGAGAGGGCGCTACTCCTTTCCCTGGATTGCTTCACTTTACCCTGGATCCGTACCTTATAATGCTGAGTGTTAAGCAAGGAGGCATCTGGGATTGAACACAGATCTCCCGGGCCATTGGCGAACACTCTAACCGCTAGGCCAGTGTGTACTTATGCTAAACTAAATTGTTTGAAGTAGAACTGTTTATTTGTATAAAAACGGATTTGGCATTAAATAACCTACAAAGGTTGATATGCATATTTATATTAAACTGAATTGCTTGAAATAGAAATGTTTTTGACAATTAAAGTGTGTACTCATGCTAAACCGAATTGTTTGAAATAGAACTTTTTTTACATTTAACTGTGAGTAAATAAAAAAACTGAATTGTTTGAAACTTTTATCAAAATGACTTAATTCAGCGTTAAATGACCCGAAAAGGGTTGACTTAATGTCAAACTTAATGTTAAACTGAATTGCTTGAAATAGAAATGTTTTTGACAATTAAAGTGTGTACTCATGCTAAACCGAATTGTTTGAAATAGAACTTTTTTTACATTTAACTGTGAGTAAAGAAAAAAAATGAATTGTTTGAAACTTTTATCAACATGACTTAATTCAGCGTTAAATGACCCGAAAAGGGTTGATATGCCGTAAAACCAACCAACCAACCAACCAATCGTTTCTGAAATAGGAATTATAAGATATTAGCTCGATGGATCTACAGTTGCCATTTGCCTTAGTTCATTTGCACCACGCAGGTCACAGAGAGTCATTTCTGTATAACACTCTTCTTTGTCTGCCAGCCTCGACGTCAATGAACAGTATTTCGTGGTCTGCTATGTCTGAGGTGGATAGCCTGAAATATGTTAGTCTGCCGGACTATTTAAACTTGTGAATTTTATTTTCATCATGATGATTCTTTATGACCACTTAAATCATCCCACAGACCTGCCCTAAATCGAGTTGGCTTTTCAAAAATTAAAACCACCTTCTTTTTCAATCACCATAGCACTCACCCGTGGCGAAAATGTTAAAGTCATTTTGGCGGTAAAAACCGTTTGGATTTGCAGACGAGGAGGAATTGACATCAGACAGTGATTTATTGGAACTGTTATTCTCATCATGTTTTTATATTCACAATATTTTGGCGGTTGTAGACATCAAAATTTTTTTGTGGTGAGGGGGCTGCAGGAGGATGGAGTACTTAACTTTCATTATCATCATCATCATCGTCGTCGTCATCAATAGCACGGTGTCTCTTGACTCTCCCTCATCATCTGTTCCTATCGGTCATCGTCCTCGGCAGGTCTTCTAGACTGCATCGAGTGTCCGCAGTAAGCTGATGTATAGAAGTCTTTGCTGAACCGCCAACATTGGTGTGTCCATGCGTAGGAGTCCATAAGAATACGTCAATCATAAGTTCGTCCTTACTCCACCAACAGTACCTATCTTTTTGTAATGAGAGGTAAATGGCTGTACAACTGCTGTTTTGTGGGGTGCTGCTTCCCGGATTGTCAGAAAACAGAGCGTAGCGTGCTTGTGCATTCCACATTTTGCTTTTTTTCGATCCGTTTCATCTGGGTCAACGTAGTGCACCCATACAGTATTACCGAAACGAATGTAACTTGTGTTGTATAGCCGTGATACAACTATATATATATGTATATACATGCGGAAATATCATCAACAATAATGACGAACGAACAGACTTCTTTAGAAAAATATACCTCTCACACTTTATTCTCGAAAGGGTTGCGAAAGGGTTGATGTTTTTTATGTGTGAGAGGTGAGTTGGAGACGGAACAGACTGCCCCATATTGACCCCAAGTTCCTCTGACCATAGCAGCACTTCTTCCTCATTCTGCTGGGCAGCTCAACCTTGGGTCCTGAGGGCCCAAGCCCTCTGTCTGAAGCTGGTTCTCACTCCGGCATCTTATATCCAACTGGAACTGCAACTCCAACTGCAACTGCAACTCGAACTGAACTGACTCAAACCGTCTGTGGCACCTGGTTATATAATTGTTTGACATCCACCTGCTTCCTGTGGGCGTACGCATCTGCACCGAATTCAACCTCGTCCACAGGTCAAGGTGATATTCCGATATCTTCGACCGGATGCACCTGTTATTTACACAGATGCATCTCTTAATTGACGGCTCGGTCGAGGGTCAATATAAATGGTCAGCCTGTCTAGACCGTGAACCAATGCACCAGGAGTGAGTTCCCGTGTCGTAATGACTAACGTGGTGGACTGTGATATCGTAGTCAGAGAGTTCGAACACTGGTTGCAGTATTACGTTCACTTTGAGAAAGGCATGAACACCGTTATCCTCCCCCTAGTTATAGCTGACATAGTACCACTACTGTCCTTCAACAAGGATGGATATGGCATTAAATAACCCATGAAGGTTGATAAGCCATTAAACAAAGAAACTTGTGGAACCCCATCACGTAATGGCTAAAGTACTGGACTGACATCGTAGTTTGCGAGTTCGAATCCCAGTCTAGCTATTACGAAAACTCTCAGACTAATGCCGTTGGAAAAGGCATGAACCACCTTATCCCTCCAGCTACTAGTTGAAGTTTCCATGGCATAATGGCAAAACTGTTAAACTTCCAGTCACACTATTATGTTCCCTTTTGGATTAATGCCCTAAAGAAAAAGTTGCCCAGTCGGCTGGTATGTAGAATACACTGATTGCAACTCTGCAAAGGGGTAAAACCTCCTCCCCCACCAACTGGTGTCCTGGTTATGACACTAAACAATCTAATTGATGGGGTTCAAGTGATGCTGGAGCTTTGAGAAATGCGGAGTACCCCTTCAATGCCATCACTCCCAGGTCCACTCTGGCTGGGAGTGGTAGCACCTGATAGGGTCCTATCAAATAGAACGAAACTGCGTACTAATTCTAAACTGAATTACTTGAAATAGAACTGTTTCGATATCTAAACTGCGTACTAATGCAAAACTGAATTACTTGAAATAGAACTGTTTTTGACATCGAAAATGTACTGATGGTAAACTGAATCTTTTTAAAATAGATGTTTTCATATTTACCTGTGTGTAAACAAAATCTATATTATACTAAACTGAATCAGTTGAATTAGAAATATTTGACAAAACAGAATAGCTTGAAATAGAAGTGTTTTTGACAATTAAACTGTGTACTTACATTTAGACTGTGAACTTATGCTAAACTGAATTGTTTGAAATGGAATTGTTTTTGACATCGAAACTTCTTGGATTTGGCATTAAATAACCTACAAGGGTTGATGTGCCATAAAACCCAAGCAACCATTGCCCAGTCGGCTGGGGCTGTAGAATACACTAACTGCTTCTCTGCAGAGAGGTAAGACCCCTCCCCAATGAGTGCCCTAGATATTACACTAAGCAATCTGATGGTGAGGTTCCAGCAGTGCTGGAGCTTTGGGGAAT
This sequence comes from Sepioteuthis lessoniana, assembly GCA_963585895.1. NCBI lineage: Eukaryota > Metazoa > Mollusca > Cephalopoda > Myopsida > Loliginidae > Sepioteuthis > Sepioteuthis lessoniana. The sequence goes on along the minus strand of CAUZXS010005613.1, from coordinate 115,355 downwards.
GCGGAGTACCCCTTCATTGCAAACGCTCCCAGGTCCACTCTGCCCCAGCGTGGTAGCACCTGATAGGGCCCTATCTATGGGTTAAATAGAATTAACAGCATATTTATGCTAAAATGAATTGGTTGAGTAAACTGAATAGCTTGAAATAAAAATGTTTTTGACAATTAAACCGTACTTACATTTAAACTGCGTGCTTATGCTTAACTGAATTGTTTCAAATAGAACTGTTTTTCGACATTGGAACTGTATTTACACTTAACTGAATTGTTACATATAACTGTTTGAATAGTTTGAAATAGAAATGTTTTTGACAATTAAACTGTGTACTTATACTAAACTGAATTGTTTTAAAAAGAACAGATTATTTACATAAAAAAGGATTTGGCGTTAAATAATCTACAAATGTTGATATGCCATAAAACCCAACAACAACAATAAACCAAACAACCAACCAACCTTGGGAAAAGACTGGAACCCTCTTATCCACCCCCTTAGCTATGAGTTGAATAGTACCCCCATTTTTCTTCTTCAAAGATAGCTTTGGCATTAGATAACTCACGAAGATTCATCTCCAGGAAAAGGGGACAACATGAAGGATTCGGTAACCTATTTATGATTGACGAATCTTAGACGACTCTAACAAAACAAAGAGTCTAAGTCTTCAGCAATAAGACCCCTTCGTTTCGATGCGGGCAGTCAAACTCAAGGCTGATACCAGACAATCCATTTTCGCAATTCGCCTCGACCAGATGAGAGAAACATTTGCCACAGCCGCCCCCACCCTAAGTCACTGTTTAATTGGGGGCACTGACTTATGAAAATGAATTTGTACTTGCGAAAAATCGTCGTCCGAGACATTCTTTCATGCAACGTGTCTTTTAAAGACTGTGTCAGTGGTTTCATTTTATTCTGTATCCAGACACAAGCAAACTTCAAGAAGCTGCATCTGCAAACTAACAAGTACTGCTTCATAGCCACAACGCGACGATTTTTTTATTTTTTAAAAAACTTTTTATAGAACCATTGAAACATATGTCTTGATGATTTGGAAGAAAAGAAATATGTTGGCAATTAGAAATAAATTATCCAGATTTTAAAATACTACAACGGTCACTTGCTTCCAATTTCAAATATGGGTAAATACTAAAGCAGATGGGGTTCTTTAGCCTTGGTTAGGCAACCAGTCTAGAAAAAGAAAAACTTTGATATTTAACCAACTTTAAGAAAGTAAGTTGTCAGACCGCCGTCGAATGTGACCTGAAGGCTCCCTTTTCAATAACTACTGCACCGAGATGTAGGGGAGGGAGCTAATCCTTTCTCTGGATTGCTCCACTTTATCCTTGATCCGTGACTTTATCCTTGTTCCGAGTGTAAAGCAAGGCGCTATAAAATACTATTTTTGAGTCTTTGGTATGATTCAGCCAGGGATTGAACCCCATTCTGCTAGACCATTGGCAAACCTTGAGCCACATCCTGCCTATGTTGGAGAGGTTGGGTAAATACAGCAACAGAAGGCAATACTACACATGTGAAAGATTCAATTCAAGATTTACCCAGTCGACTGGGGCTGTAGAATACACTGACTGCTTCTCTGCAGAGGGATAACCCCCTCCCAACGAGTGTCCTGGATATGACACTAAACAACCTGATGGTGAAATTCCAGTAATGCAGGAGCTTTGGGGAATGTGGAGTACCCTTTTATTGCCATCGCTCCTTGGTCCACTCTAGCTCGGAGTGGTAGCATCTGATAGGGCTCTGTCTACGGGTCAAATGAAACTAAAATGCGTACTTCTAGTTCCTTTATCAATTTGCCCAATCGGCTGGGGCTGTAGAATACACTAACTGCTTCTCTGCAGAGGGATAAACCCCTCGCAACGAGTATCCTGTTGTGACATTAAACAATCTGATGGTGAGGCTCCGATAATGCTGGAGTTTAGGAAATACCATCGCTCCTAGGCCCACTCTGGCTCAGAGTGGTAGCACCTGATAGGGTTCTATCTATGGGTCAAATAGAACTAAAATGCGTACTTATGCTAAACTAAATTGTTTGAAATAGAACTGTTTGATTAAACTGAATAGCTTGAAATAGCAATGTTTTTGACAATTAAACTGTGTGCTTATGCTAAACTGAATTGTTTTAACTGGAACTGTTTTGACATTGAAATTGTACTTACACTAAACTGAATTGTTTAATATAGAACTGTTTTGACATTTAACTGTGTGTAAACAAAATCTATACTTTTACTAAACTGAATGGTTTGAATTAGAACTGTTTAACTTAACTGAATTGCTTCAAATAGATATGTTTTTGATAATTAAACTGTGAACTCATGCTCAACTGATTTGCTGGAAACAGAACTATTTTTGACATTGAAACTGTATTCACGCTAAACTGAGTTTTTTTTTAGATAGAATTATTTTGACAAAAACTATACTTTTACAAAACTGAATTTTCGAATTAGAACTGCTTGACTAAACTGAATAGATAGAAATAGAAATGTTTTTGACAATTCACCTGTGTACTCATGCTAAACTGAATTGTTTGAAATAGAACTGTTTATTGGTATAAAAATGGATTTGGCATTAAATAACCTACAAACGTTGATATGCCATAAAACCCAAACAAACAAATCAATTCAAGATGATAGAAAGTCCAAACTTCATGATATGGCTGTAGAACATGATCTTCCAAATTTAGCGACTTAGGAAATTATCCTTGAGAAGTTGAAATATTGGAAAGTATTATTCCATTGAATCCCAAAACAATAAATTGAAGAACACAAGAACCAGAATACCATGCATGCAAGATAATCAAAACATACTGGGCACTGCTGTAAAGCAGGGACGAACTCGTA
>CAUZXS010005613.1:77500-110000 GCA_963585895.1 Sepioteuthis lessoniana | reverse complement strand
TCGTGATGGGAGGCAGATGGCCGTATAGTTGGTGCCTTGTGGGGTGATGTCGCCAGGACTTGTTCAATATTGCTCGCAGCATTCTTGTGTAATTGCCGTATAGCTTCTTCTTCAGACGTTTAGTTAGCGTCCAAGTAGTGCATCCATATAGCAGTATCGATACGACCGCTGCCTGGGAAAAACTGCATTTCATTTTATCGGTCAGGTCTGATTTCCATATGATCGAGAGCCTATCAATAGCTGTCCACGCCTTCGTTAGCCGTGTGTCGATGTCTTTTTCGGTTGATGAGACGCTGCTTCCTAGGTAGGTGAATTTGTCTACTAGTTTCAGAGAGGTTGCGTCTAGTGTGGAAATGTCGTCTGTTTGGTTATAACACGTATATTCAGTTTTGTGTGCATTGACATGGAAGCCAATGCCTGCGGCGGCTCGTTCAAAACTATGCACTCACACCGAAGATACGATTAATTGTAATATTAGTAATTTATTATTGCTCTATAGCCTAAATGAAGAAGAAGCCACAACTCTTAGCTATAGGGGGTGTCCTCGAGGTGTAATGGTTAAAGCGATGGACTGCGGAATCGTAGTAAGCGAGTTCGTACTCCAGTCGCGCTATTACGTTCATTTTCAGGCAAATACCCTTGGGAAAGGTATGAACCCCCTTATCCTCCCATCTATGGGTTAGATAGTACTGTTCTTCTAGGAGAATAGCTTTGGCGTTAAATAAGCTCTAAAGGTTGATATGCCATTAAACAAAGAAACCAAACCAAACCATCTTAGTTATAAAAATAGCATTCTCACATTTTATTCTCGAAAGTGATCAAAGCTTCTGTAGTGTTAAAAAAAACAGACGAACGTAGATGGACTGCCATATTGACCCATAACTTTTTATCTTGACCATACTACGCTTTATTACCTACAAGACCCCACTTAGCACCTCTCCTGCTTCTCGCCTGGGGGTACTCAACCGGAGGCCCGCTGTCGGCCTTTCTGTGGGACGCAGCTCCAATGAGGCACCCAGCCATTCGCTGGGGCTCACGTAACTGACTGATCTCTTCTGGCCGCAAGCTGAGACTAACACAAGACTCTCACTACCCATATCGTGGGTATCTGCATATATCATTTCACAACAGCGACACATTTCCGATAAACCACGAAATTGCTTTCGATTATTTCCACAGGTGCGTCCTGTGCAGAGAATCTCTGATTAACAGCTCGGTCAAGGATCAATAGGCAACATTATGAACCTAACGAAACAATTCAGGGTGGTCCCAAAATTTTAATAAGTAGTGTATATATCATAATCATCATCATCAAATTGTGCTGACTCTCTCTCTCTCTCTCTCTCTCTCTCTCTCTCTCTCTCTCGCAATCCGTCTCTATTCTCTATCGTTCCTGGCAGGTCCTCTTGACAGCATCGAGTGTCCGAACAGAGCTGATGCATAGAAGTATTTGCTAATCGACTAACATTAGTGTGTCCATAAGAAAAACTTCCTTATGAGTACGTCCTTACATCTTCAACAGCGCCCTGCATGTCTTGTTATACTTACTTGGATGGTTCGTGAGATGGGAGGCCAGTGGCCAAACAGCTGCTGCTTTGTACGTTGCTGTTTCCAGAATTTGTTGAAAACAGCACATAGGATTCTCGTGTAGTTCTTTTTCGCCAAACATTTCGTTACCATCCATGTGGTGCATCCATACAGTAGTATTTACACAGCCACAGCTTGGAAAAAATCCCGTTTTATTTTATCAGAGGTCAGATACATACACTTTGTTGTAAGTACTTTCTCTAAATTTCTCAGCCCAGTTAGTTAGAGCTGTAAAATACACCGACTGCATCTCTGAAAGGGGATAAGATACCCGCTTCCCCGATGTGTCATCAAACCATCTGATAGCAAGATAGTGATTTGGGGAATGCAGAGTACCATTTCGTTGCCGTTGCTCCCAGGTTCAAACTGTCCCGGAGTGGTAGCACCTGATATCAATGGTTTCAATAGAACAAACTATGTGCAAACAAATAAATGATGTCAAATTGTGACTGTTATATAGCAATAATTGAAACTATTCAACTTCGTTGAAAAATGACCTCAGGCTCATTTAAGAATGTTTTATACAAAGGTATGTTTACAAGTCATATATATATTTAATATATATGTATAAAGAGAATTTGGCATTAAATAACCTACAATGGTTTATATGCCATAAAACCCAACCAAACCAAATAATACATATTTAATATATATGTATAAACAGAATTTGGCATTAAACAACCTACAATGGTTGATATGTCATAAAACCAAACCAAACCAAATTATATATATTTAATATATATGCATAAAGAGGATTTGGCATTAAATAACCTACAATGGTTGATATGCCATAAAATCTAAGGAAACCAAATCATATATATTTAATATATATGCATGAAGAGGATTTAGCATAAAATAACCTAAAATGGTTGATATGCCATAAAACACAACCAAACAAAATCATATATATTTAATATATATGTATAAAGATGATTTGGCATTAAATAACCTACAATGGTTGATATGCCCAAAAATCTAACCAAACTAGATCATATATATTAGATATATATGTATAAACAGGATTTAACAATAAATAACTTATAATGGTTGATATGCCATAAAACCCAACCAAACCCAATCATATATACTTAATATATATATATATGTGTGTGTGTGTGTGTGTGTGTGTGTGTGTGTGTGTGTGTGTAAATAGGATTTGGCATTAAAAAAACTACAATGGTTGATATACCATAAAACCCAACTAAACCAAATCATATATATTTAATAAGTACAAAGAGGATTTGGCATTAAATAACCTACAATGGTTGATATGCCATAAAACCCAACCAAACCAAATAAGTTATTTTTATATGTATAAAGAGGTATTAGCATTAAATAACCCTCAGTGGTTGATATGCCATAAACCCCAACCAAACCAAATAAGTTATATTTATATGTATAAAGAGGACTTGGTATTAAATAACCCACAATGGTTGATATGCCATAAAACCCAACCAAACCAAATCATATATATTTAATATATATGTACAAAGAGGACTTGGCATTAAATAACCCACGGTGGTTGATATGCCATAAAATCCAACCAAACCAATCATATATATTTAATATATATGTATAATGTGGTTTTGGCATTAAATAATCTACAATGGTTGATATGCCATAAAAGCAAACAAAACCCAGCCCAGTCTATAATCCTAATGTCAGAAAAAACTCTTATTATGACGGCCGTGGTGTAAGAGTTATCGTCCTAAGAAACTGACCTGAGTTCAAATCCGGAACGAAGCCGTTTTCATTTCACAGAGTAAAAGACCCATGTGAAAAGTATGAATCAAACTATTCTCCCCGCTTCCAACTCTGATTAAATAGTAGGACAGGCTAAACTCTAATCTTAATATGGCAACTGGTCTAGGAGAAGGAAAACTTATGAATTCATCTTAAAATTCACATTGTGTCACATCCTGCTCATGGTACCTTGTGAATTACGAAAAGTCACCAGAGACATATCTAAATCCAAAACCAAATGAAAGATTTTGTGCATAGGATCTTGAAATATCTATGAAGGATCTTGTGTATTGGATCATAAAATGTCTATTAAGGATCTTGTATGTATGACTCTGAAGTGTCTTTGAATGATCTTATAAGATTGATTTTTAAAAGTCTATAAAGAATCTTGTTTGAAGGATCTTGTATGTAGGATCCTGAAATATCTACGAAGGATCTTGAATGAAAGTTCTTGTATGTAGAAGAATGAAATGTCTATGAAGGATCTTATATATAGGCCCTTGAAATGTCTACGAAGGATCCTGAAGAAAGGATTTTCTATGTAGGACCATGTATGTAGGATCTTAAAATATTTATGAAGGACCTTGTATGTAAAATATTGAAAATTCTTTGAAGGATCTCGTAAGATCTTGTATGGAGGATCTTGAAATATCTATGAAGGATCTTGTATGTAAGATCTTGAAAGGTCTATAAAGAATTTTGTATTTAATATCTTGAAATGTCTATGAAGGATCTTGTAAATAGGATCTAAAAATGTCCATGAATGATCTTGGATGTAGGATCTTTAAATGTCTACGAAAGATTTTGTATGTATAATCTTGAAATGTTTTTGAAGGGTCTTGTATGAAGGATCTCGTATAAAGGATCTTGAAATGTCCCAACAGCTAGAAATATACACATAATTTTTCAAGAACAAGTAGTAAATGAAAGGGGGACAAAATGGGGGAATCTTACTTTGTGAGGAAAAATAAAACCGCCATGGGGCTTTAACGTTCCGTGGCAGGGTCTGAGACATGTCACTCCAGTTCAAAGAAAACATGCAAAGAGGTTGAGAATGGGTTTCTGGGACTGACACATGGCACCCTATGGAGTCCTAACTACAGTCCATCGGCTGTATCCAAATTGTCACAAGATTTTTTTTCTATTCCAAAACAACTTGAAATATTTTGAAATCGTTTGTCTGTTTTTCTCATCATCAATAAAATAATTGATTATTTTGACAGAGAATTTTCTAATGTTTGGCTGGTTTACTCGTTAGATATCATTTCTTGGTATAAATTGTTTCTTTTTAATTGCTGGCAGCATCTTGTGTCTGAATCTTAACTCCACCCCAGAAGCAACAGACTAAAAATGCAAAGTTAACTTTTTTCATCTCTTCTATCGACCAATACATATATGCGCACGCGCGTGTGTGTGCACAGGGTGTGGAAGCAAAATCAAGAATATTCTAGCATATTAAGAAACGACTGAATTATAAAATAAGATTAGTTTTGATTTTAAAAAATAAACAACAAAATAAGAAGTAAGTAAACATGGCGACTGTAGTCGGGGGTGACCCGAAGGCTCCCTTTTCGATAGCTGCTATACCAAGGTGTAGGGAAGGGCACCACTCCTTTCCCAGGATTGACCCACTTTACCCTTGATCCGTACCTTATAATGCCGAGTATTAAGCAAGGAGGCATCAAGTACTATTTTTTGTGTCTTTGGTATGACTCGAACTTGGATTGAACCCAGGTCTCCCGGGCCATTGGCGAACACTCTAACCATTATAACAAAGTTCAAAACAGTAAATTTACTCAAAATGGCCAGAATTTTTTCAAGTATAGTATCAACACGATTCGAAACGACTTGTATGGCTTCAAAATGAATTCTTCAGACATTTTATTCAATTCATTCTCAGTAGCAGTCTTAAGTGTTACATATCCACAATTAACGCCATGTGCGAAATAGACATATAATATTCATAACGATAGAACATATAAAGAACATAGGAATCTCGAAATTCGAAAACACGTAACGACTTCTTGTTCAGGTACGAAACCTCTTTATTAACTTTGAGTTAAAAGGTTTTGACACAAGGAGGAGAGACACAATCTTCTATGCTGTCTTATTCATTTGGCCCCTATCTCGTGCGGCACCCACGGCGCGCAGATTCGTCTCGTCTCAGCGAGCCCCAAAAGTCGAACCTCCTCGTTCGGCGTCTAGTTTTCAACTCTCCTAACTTTCTTTCAATTCTCCACAAACCTCTGCGCGCTTCCGGTGCGTGACGTCACTCGCACTCCGTCACCCGTTTCGTCTCGGACTATTGTGACATCTTTGAGTGACACCTTCGTTCGTCCGCGCGCGCCCGCGTAAACACCTGCATCAATGTTTGCACCTAACTAATCCCTGTGCTGAGCCGAAAGGTTCTCAGCCTAACTAAACCCAAAGGCATGAACCGAAATCCTTCGGCTATTATATAAGATTAAGCAAACCAATATTTGGATGGGAAGTTGCATTTGTTTTGTTTTCTAAAACACCCCATATAGCATAATCAAGGGGATTATGGTTTGGGCTTAAATCTTGTTTAATTGCTGTCCTCAGTTTTCTGATGGACTCCCTATTTATTAACGTGCTTTCTTATTGACGTTGTGGGGTCCTTCTTAACTGCCCTAACGAGAGTTGTTAAAAACCCTTCTTTTCATTTTTTGTTCAGTCCTCGAATCCCCACTTTTCCTTAAAAGCTCTTTTTCTGTAAAAAAAAAAAAAAAAAAAAAAAAAAGGCTATGTATAGGGTAGATAAAGAAACTTTGACTTTGTTTCGGCGTTAAGCAAATCATAGATTCTTTGTCGTTTCTTTTTTCACTCATATTGAGCTGAATTTTAATTTAAAACATTGCTTGAATAATAGAGCTAATCGTGAAAATTTAAATTTATCGTGTTTTTTTTTTTTTTAAGTGGACTAATCAGACTAAAAAAAATTATTTCAACTGGCCACTCCATAACAGCAACGAACCTCTTCAAATAGCCATCACATAATAAAGAGAAAAAATTATAAAAATGTTTTTTCATAAAGAAAGAAAGAAAGAAAGGTGAGGAACAAAAAGATATGGGCCAAAATTGGTATCAAAACCGAATGTAATGTCAATGTCTGGTGTCATGTATCGTTATGTCTCTAAAAAGGAATTAAGACTCACTGCAACTGAAATCTTTCTAATAAGTTAACCTGTTTTATTTTAACAAAAAATATCTATTTATTTATTCATTTATTTATTAAGGAAAACGTGACGATAAATACTATTTTTAAAATCAAAGTAATCTTGAGTTAAAAATGTATCTACGAGGATCATTAAATAAGTTTCCGGACTTTTTTCGTATGGGCACTTTTATTGATCATATTTACCAACCCCTCCGCTCGGTCAGGATATGACCCAAAGTTAATTTTTTTAAGCGGAGTTTAACAGGTTTGAATTCAGAGTTTTCCTTCTCCTAGACTAATTGCCTCCCCAAGGCTGAAGAACCTAGTCTGCCCTACTATCTACCCATAGCTGAAGGGAGAATAATTGGATTCATACCTTTCCCAAGGGTATGAGTGCTATGTGAAATGCAATCAGTCCAGGATTTGAACTCGTGTCGCCGTGTCCAATTCCTGCGACGATAACCATTACACCACGGGCACTTTTATTGATAGTACATACATAAAACTCTAGTCCCCCTTCGAAGTAATCTCCTCCGGCTACAATGCACTTGTTATACCGTTCCAACAACTTCTGGAAGACCCAATAGAAGTCCTCTTGTGTGAGCGTGTCAATCACCTTCGTCACAGCCTCTTTCATCTCCTCAATTGTCTCATGACGACAGCTACTGAGTTTAGAGAATAAGCAAAAGTCACTGGGAGCAAGGTCTCGACTATATGAAGGCTGAGTAACTCTCTTGATGCCCATCTTGGTCAAATAGTCTGTGACAAGGATGGAGTTGTGGACTGGTGTATTGTCCTGCTGGAAATGCCACTGACCTGATGTGAAGAGGGCTGGCCTCTTCCTTTGGAATTTCTTGCTGAGCTCCCTTAAAACCTCAACATAGTAACCCTAACCCTAACTCTTTGGCCAATCGACTCTGGTCTATTGACTTCCTTACTCCTCTCACACCTCTCATCATCCCTCACAGACTCCCTGGCTTCCTTGAATCTCTTATGCCACTCGAAAACTGATGCTCAATTCATGCAAGATGCTCCAAAAGCAGTCTGAAGCATTCCCTACGTTTCTGTGGCATTTTTTCCAAGTTTAAAATATACTTTTATTGCATATCGTTCTTCCTCACGAACCAGATTGCATTTTTGAAATTCACCAGCTGTGACAATCAGGCTTTAGTAGGGTGTATTCCAATTGCTGCTGTAGCTGTTCATTTGAAGCTGAAATCATAAAAATTGGTCAGTCATCTAATAAGATGTATAGCAATAATATACTGACTTTTCAAGAGTCTACGACAATTTTACCTGTACAAAAAAAGTCTGGAAACTTATTGCAGGAACCACGTATGTATTTATGTATGTATCTATAGTTTGTGTGTATATAACTCATTTTTGATATATTAATAATTTTCATTGCTGATGAGATTGTTGATCTGACGGATGGTCTTCATAGTTTACAGCAGACCAAACAAGTGGAAAAAGGACAGTATGAAACATAGATCCATAATCTTTGACATGAACTTGACCAAGAGAGAGAGCAGTTCATTCTAATAAACATGAACTTGAGAAGGTATAATTCTTTCAATTTAGTTTACCATTGAAGGACAGATTACTCATGCCGGGGATTACATAAGTGAACCTAATTTCTCTCCCCCCACCGCTAAATCTGATCCCTGAACCTTTTGATCCTCCGATCAATTTTGTTAATTTTGTTCCCCCACACAATATCTTTTTTGTCTAACACAGATGGTTTGTGAGATGAGAGGTAAGTGGCAATATAGCAACTGTTTTGATAATGATAAGTACTTTATAGGGTTGATTTTGTTAATTTTGTTCTACACACAATATCTCCTTTGTCTAACACAGATGGTTTGTGAGATGAGAGGTAAGTGGCCATATAACAACTGTTTTGATAATAATAATTTCTTTACATGGTTAGTTTTTTTTTTTTAATTTTGTTTCCCACATAATATCTTCTTTGTCTTACACAGATGGTTTGTGAGATGGGAGGCAAGTGGCCATACAGCAACTGTTTTGATAATAATAATTTCTTTACATGGTTAGTTTTTCTTTTTTTAATTTTGTTCCCCACATAATATCTTCTTTTTCTAATGCAGATGGTTTGTGGGATGGGAGGCTAGTGGCCATATAGCAACTGTTTTGATAATAATAATTTCTTTACATGGTTAGTTTTTTAAAATTTTGTTCCCCATACAATATCTTTTTCTAACACAGATGGTTTGTGAGATGGGAGGCTAGCGTTCATATAGCAACTGTTTTGATAACAATAACTTCTTTACTGGGCTAATTTTGTTAATTTTGTTCCTCACACAATATCTTCTTTTTCTAACACATATTGTTTGTGAGATGGGAGGCTAGTGGCCATATAGCAACTATTTTGATAACAATAATTTCTTTACTGGGCTAATTTTGTTAATTTTGTTCCCCACACAATATTCCTCTTCTCCAGACAAACTTATTGACATATTCAAATTTGGTTGGTGTTTGGATAAATTCATATTGCAATAGCCAAGTAAATATTTTGGGTTCTTTATTTAATGGCATATCAACCTTTATGGGCTATTCAATTCCAAAGACATCCTTATAAAAGAATTTATAAATGAGACATATAAAGATGTAATAATTGATTTGATTTGATTTGATTTATGGGTTATTTAGCGGCATACCAACTCCTAATGGGTTATTTAAAGTAAAAATTTGATTCATTTCTAAATGTTTTATTGCAATCATAACTATCTATATTTGGTTTTATTTAGCGGCATACCAACTCCTAATGGGTTATTTAAAGTAAAAATTTGATTCATTTCTAAATGTTTGATTGCAATCATAGCTATCTATATTTGGTTTTGTTTAATGGCATATCAACTCCTTATGGGTTATTTAATACTAAAATTGAATTTATTTGCAATCATAACGCGGGTAATTTAATTCTAAAGCTATATATTTACCAACCCCTCCACTCGGGCAGGATATGACACAAGGTCAATTTTTAAGTGGAGTTTAACAGGTTTGAATTCAGAGTTTTCCTTCTCCTAGACTAGTTGCCTCACCTAGGCTGAAGAACCTAGTCTGTCCTACTATTTACCCATAGATGGAGGGAGAATAATTGGATTCATACCTTTCCCAAGGGTATTAGTGCTATGTGAAATGCAATTAGCCTGGTCCAGGATTTGAACTCGTTTCGCCGTCCATTTCCTACAACGATAACAATTACACCACGGGCACCTCCACCCACGGGCACCTCCAAAACTATCCTTATAGAAGAATTGTAGTGGTACTATTTAACCCATTGCTGGAAGGATAATAGGGTTCATGCCTTTCTTAAGGGTATGAGCCTGAAAGTGAACGTAATGTGATGATTGGATTTCGACCTCGTTGTCTACGATGTTGCAGCCCAGAACTTTAGCCACTACGCCACAGGTACTTACCCCAAAGTGTGTGTGTGTGTGTGTGTGTGTGTGTGTGTGTGTGTGTGTGTGTGTGTGTGGTTTAAGCCCAGGGATTCAGACATAACCCTGTTTCCCCCCAAAAAAATATATCTCTTAAAGAAGGATCGAGTTTCTTCCCATATTCAATACCCCGAGTCTGTTAGACGATGGCATTTCTACCTAAATCATTTGACACGAACGTTCGATCCTCGGCATGAGATGACAGGAGAGAGCATCCAAAATTCGTGTCCTTGAAAACCCCAATCAAATGTTGCCTAGTTGGTGGGGGCTGTAGAATACACTGGTTGCATCTCAGAATAGGAGTAAGACCAACGCCTAACGAGTATCCTAGATATGATACTAAACAATCTGATGGTGAGGCTCCAGAAATGCTGGAGCTTTGGAGAATCCAGAGTACCCCTTCATTGCTATCGCTCTCATTTCCACTCTGGCCCGGAGTGGTAGTACCTGATAGGGCCCTATTTATGGGTCAAAAAGAACCAAACTGCGTACTTATGCTAAACTGAATTGATGGAAATTGAACTGGTTTTGATATTTATCCAGGGTACTCATGCTAAACTGAAATGTTTGAAATAGAACAGTTTTTGACATTGAAATTTTGTGCTTATACAAAACTGAACTGCGTGAAATAGAACTGTTTTTGACATTCAAACTGTGTACTTACGCTAAACTTAATTGTTTGAAATAGAATTGCTTTGGCATTTAACTGTATGTAAACAAAAAAAAGAACTATACTTATACTAAACCAAATTATTTGAAATAGTACTGGTTTTTTTTTTTACTTTAAAACTGTGTACTAATGCTAAACTGAATTGTTTGAAATAGAACTGTTTTTGACATTTAACTCTGTGTAAACAAACAATACTGATACTAAACTGAATTGTTAAATGGTTTCAAGTATTGCTATTCGACGCAAACAATTTAATTTAATAGTTGTTTTCACACAGTTGAATAGTTAATCAGTTCAATTTCGTGCAACCACTCCAAGTCAGAGTGGACCTGCGAGTAGCAATGAAAGGGTATTCCACATTCCCCAGACCTTCAAGACTGGTACCTCTCACCATCAAATGGTTTAGTGTCATATCCAGAGATGCAGTCGGCGTATTCTGAAGCATTTTATTACGCATCTTTCAAATAAAAGTAAAAGTTGTCTCCCTTTAGTCGAGGGCGACCAGAAGGCTCCCTTTTCAATAGCTACTACACTGAGGCGTAGGCGAGAGCCCTACTCCTTTCCCTGGATTGCTCCACTTTACGCTTGATACGTACCTTATATTGCTGAGTGAGAAGCAAGGAGGTATCAAGTACCATTTTAAAAGTCTTTGGTATGACGCGACCTGGGGTTGAAGCCCAGTCTCCCGGACCTTTGGTGAACACTCTAACCACTAGGCCAATGAGCCGATTTTTGAAATAAAGAACGGAATTCTCCCAAAGCGAAACTTATATTCTAAACCCAGAGAAAGAACAAGAACGATATTTTGATTTATATATAAAGGAATAAATTCAGTTACAAATTGACCTGGTAATTGCTTTATTCTCTAAGAACATTTTATTCATCGAATTCCTCCACCATTGATAGAATGTGATAGAAGATCAATTTTTAAGCAATGTACACTTTCTTTGAATGAATGAAAAGTTTTCTTTCTCCTTCAGTGGTTGCCAAAACAAGGTTAAAGATACCAATTTCATGTATTATTTACTCATCGATGGAGGCAGGTGAAGAAGACATGGGTTCATGCCTTTTCCATGAAATTTAGTGCAAAGTGTAACATAAAGAGCCTCACTCAGAATTGGTTTTCCAGTTGCCTGGTTTATTTCTTCCGATGTTAATCATTAGCTCCATGTGCCTCCATTGCACACAAATATTGAAATGTTGTTTTTGCCTGATTGCGAACACACACATACACACACGAACTCACGCATATAAACACACACACACACACACACACACACACACACTCACTCACTCACTCACTCATCCATGCTCACACACACACATACACACACAGGTACGCACTTATGATGGACTCGATTCGATGTATGAAAGCGCAACGGTTCGATCTAAGATATGAACTGTTTAACTACCTTCACAAGAGATTTGTTGATGGTGGTGAAAGTTTGTGCAGAACCAGCCACAGTTCTTGGATGATCTGATAACATAATAATAGTGCACTAATAATTTTTTACAGCAGGTTTGATAAATAGTTTTTTTTCACTAAAGTCTGAGTGACAGCAAGCCTTCTCCGGTATCCAAGATTCTAGTAGGCATTCAAGATGATTTTAAAGGTGTCGTAATGTTATATTGTCATCTATATAACGACACAATAATAAACAGACGCACGCAGGAAGACTTCTTTAACAAAATATGTACCTCTCATTTTATTGTAAGGGTTCGAAAAGGTTATTCAAGGTTTGCATGTGAGAGGGAGTTGGAGACCGAACAGAAACTTCAATATTTTGACCTCCACTCTTATGGCCGTCAACGTTGTGTCTTTCTCGTTCTCCTGATGCTCAACCGGAGGCCCAGAGGCACACTCTGCTGGTTGATGGCTTTCTTTACTGCATCTTATCAGCAACCTCTCTGGACCCCAACTCATAAGGGCCCCAAGGCCCCTTCGGCCTGATGTGGCTTTCCCTACCACATCTCGTCTATAACTCCGTCCGATCTCTAACTGCAACTGTCTGACTTCTGTCTTGACTGAGTTATATAATAGTTCAAAGCCCACTCAGTCGCCAACTCAATTTTTGGAATCACATGTTGGATCGTCATCAAGCGGAAATAACTGTCATGCAGTTCACAGGTCACTCACTTCCGGTGCATCAGTCTATGAGTGTACCATGGGAATTTTTTTACTTCGTCCCTTTTCGTCAGCCAATTTCCGCCCACGCGATTTCCTCTCATAACTGCCATTAGAATGTGTCACCTCCTTCCGGTGCATCACCTTGGTATGGCATTTTTGGTCGGGTCGAAGGCCAAAATACAACAGTAATAGTGTTAAATAGAATAATTAGGAAATAACAGAAGTACTGGTAACTACTTCACTTTGTGCAAAAAAATGATTAATACTAAATAGAAAAATTCCTGTTAGAAATACTTGGAACAATTTAACTGTGTACAAAAGAATGATCTCAGGTTCGGTTAAAAATGTATGTATTAAATGACTTTACAAATCATATATATATAATATATACGAATAAAGAGGATTTGGCATTAAATAACCTACAATGGTTGATATGCCATAAGATCCAACCCAACCAAATCATATATATTTAATATATATATAAAGAGGATTTGGCATTAAATAACCTACAATGGTTGATATGCCATAAAACCCAAAAATATATATTCAATATATATCTATAAAGAGGATTTGGCATTATATAACCCATAATAGTTGATATGCCATAAAACCCAACCCAACCAATCTATGATACAAAGAAACTATCAATAAAGATAGAGAAAAAACCATAAGATCATAAAAAAAAATCTTTTACAAAATTTCTCCGTAGGGAACAGTGGCTGAAAGGTTGTGATAATAAAGAGTATGGCAGATATACCTCCCACATTTTAAGCCATCGCCTTTGTGGAGGAAATGAACTTAGGCAACTGACAACGGCAGCTCCATCTAGCTAATCTGATTTTTTCAGATGCAATCAGTTTACAATTATAAATCAAATGGGACATATTTTGGATAGGGCGTTCCAGTCTAGAATTACTACTAGTAGTAAAATCAGTATTATCTATAATACAGGGTGTGGCAGAAATACCTCCCATATTTTAAAATGTCACATTAGTGATGCAAGTGCACTTAGGCAACTGACAAAGGTAGCTCCATCTAGCTCATGTTTTATCATTTTTCTTTTATATGATCTGTTAATATGATGATATTGACTGGCCATATTTTTTTGCTGCACTTTTCAGGCTACAATTACAATCATGAAGAAAATGAATATTACCTTTAATACAGTGCGTCAGAAATATCTTTTAAACTGTCACTTGTGTAGTGTAAGGGAATTTAGGCAACTAGCAATGCTAGCGCCATCTAGCTAATGTCTTATCATTTTTCCAAATTTAATCAGTTACGATCTCTGCAGAGGGGTAAGACCCTCCTCAACGAGTGTCCTGTTAATGACACTAAACAATATTATGGTGAGGTTCCACATGCTAGATATTTCGGGAATGCAGAGCGCCCCTTCATTGCTATCGCTCCCAGGTCCACTCTGGCCCGGAGTGGTAGCACCTGACAGGGTCCTATCTATGGGTCAAATAGAACTAAACTGAATACTTATGCTAAACGGAATTGTTTGAAAGAGAACTATTTTTGATGTTGAAACTGTACTTACGCTAAACTGGATTGTTTGAATTAGAATTGTTTTGACATTTAACTGTGTGTAAACAAAATCTATACTTATACTAAACTGAATTGGTTGAAATAGAACTGTTTGACTTAACTGAATAGCTTGAAATAGAAATGTTTTTGACAATTAAACTGTGTACTTATACTAAACTAAATTGTTTGAAATAGAGCTGTTTTTGTATGCTAAACTGAATTCTTTGAAATAGAACTGATTATTTGTACAAAAATATATTTGGCATTTAATAACCTCCAAATGTTGTTATGCCATAAAACTCATACAACCAATCAATCAATCAAACTGCGAATTTATGCTAACCTGAATTCTTTAAATTAGAACTGTTTGACTAAACTGAATAGCTTGAAATAGAACTGTTTTGACAATTAAACTGTACTCATACTATGCTGAATTGTTTTTTATAGAACTGATTATTTGTATAAAAATGGATTTGGCTTTAAATAACCTACAAAGGTTGACGTGCCATAAACCTAAACAACCAACCAACCAGTTACGATTGTGTCTTGGTAATGTCTAATAATTTTTAAATACGATAAGCTAAGATCATGTCTTAAACCAGTGTACATCATGAGGGTGCTTTTGAAACTTTTTTCCAAGTATTGCTATATATATATATATATATAATGGTCCGGGAGACCTGGGTTCAATCCCAGGTCACGTCAACCCAAAGACTTTAAAAATGGTACTTGATACCTCCTTGCTTAACACTCAGCATTATAAGGTACGTATCAAGGATAAAGTGGAGCAATCCAGGGAAAGGAGTAGCGCCTTTTCCTACACCTTGTAGCTATAGAAAAAGGAGCCTTTGGGTCACCCTCGACTACAGTCGCCAACTTTACTTTACAATATATATATATATATATATATATATGTATATATATATATATGTATATATATATATATATATATATATATATATATATATATATATATATATTTACCAACCCCTCCACTCAGGCAGGATATCACACAAGGTCAATTTTTAAGCGGAGTTTAACAGGTGTGGATTTAGAGTTTTCCTTCTCCTAGACTAGTTGCCTCATCAAGCCTGAAGAACCTACTCTGCCCCTACTATTTACCCATAGCTGGAGGAAGAATAACTGGATTCATACCTTTCCCAAGGGTATTAAAGCTATGTGAAATGCAATCAGTCTCGTCCAGGATTGCAATATATCACAAAAAATTCAATTAAACATCAGTCATTTGTTAAATGATCAAACAGTTCTATTTATAACAATTCAATTTAGCATAAGCCATTTGTTTGCACTCATTTTAAATGTCAAACAGTTCTATTTGATCCATTGATAAAACCCTATCAGGTGTTATCACTCCGAACCAGAGTGGACTAAGGAGCAATGTCAATGAAGGGGTACTTCGAATTATTTTATTTCAGATAATTCAGTTTAGCATAAGTACGGACTTTAGATGTCAAAACAGTTCTATTTTAAACAATTCAGTTTAGCATAAATACACAGTTGAAATGCAAAACCAATAAACTCTCGAAGCCACGATTTGGCCCATTGATAGAACCCTTATCAGGTGCTACCATTCCGGGCCAGGATGGACCTGGGAGCGATGACAATAAAGGAGTCCTCCACATTCCCCAAAACTCCAGCATTAGTGGGGCCTCGCCATCAGATTGTTTCGTGTCATATACAGGGCACTCATTGGGGAGTTGGGGGTCTTATCCCTCTGCAGATGTGCAGTCGGTGTATTATATATCAGATTGTTTCGTGTCATATACAGGACACTTAATGGGGGAGTCTTACTCCTTTGCAGAGATGCAGTTGGTGTATTCTACACCTCCAGCAGACTGGGCTGTGTATAATAGTGTATTTAATGAAGAAAGTTTTTCGTGCTCATTTTATGTTACGATGGAATGATGTTGTTCTGAATAGAATTTTCAAACCATAACAGTATCAATTTCCTAAAAAGAATTGAGGAAGAATCGAGACCATAGCACTAGTAAAATCAGCGAGAACACCTGTAAGAATCCTGAACTCCTGAGGAGACTTGCTGTCACTCTGGCTCAAGCGAAAAATTACCTGTTAAATCTGATGCGAAAAAAATCATATATATCATCAGCTAACACTGGTGGGAAAACTTGCATGAAATAGAATAATAACTAACAAAAAAAAGAACTTGCCATTAGTGGAATTTTCCAATTTATTTTTTCGCTTTATTTTATTCTCACTCTGTGGTCAGATCAAAGGTAAAATCCACTAGTTCTCTCGGTCTAAATAATTATTTATTTATTATTTTCGCTTTTTACATCTAAATATTTACTTATTTTTTCGCTTTCTCTTATTTTCACTCTTTGTTCAACTTCAATGGTAAAATCCTCAAGATCCCAACGTCTAAATATTTTTTTATTTTTCGCTTTCTTTTATTTTCACTCTTTGTTCAACTTCAATGGTAAAATCCTCAAGATCCCAAGGTCTAAATATTTATTTATTTTTCGCTTTCTTTTATTTTCACTCTTTGTTCAACTTCAATGGTAAAATCCTCAAGATCCCTAGGTCTAAATATTTATTTATTTTTCGCTTTCTTTTATTTTCACTCTTTGTTCAACTTCAATGGTAAAATCCTCAAGATCCCTACGTCTAAATATTTATTTATTTTTCGCTTTATTTTATTTTCACTCTTTGTTCAACTTCAATGGTAAAATCCTCAAGATCCCTACGTCTAAATATTTATTTATTTTTCGCTTTCTTTTATTTTCACTCTTTGTTCAACTTCAATGGTAAAATCCTCAAGATCCCTACGTCTAAATATTTATTTATTTTTCGCTTTATTTTATTTTCACTCTTTGTTCAACTTCAATGGTAAAATCCTCAAGATCCCTACGTCTAAATATTTATTTATTTTTCGCTTTCTTTTATTTTCACTCTTTGTTCAACTTCAATGGTAAAATCCTCAAGATCCCTACGTCTAAATATTTATTTATTTTTCGCTTTCTTTTATTTTCACTCTTTGTTCAACTTCAATGGTAAAATCCTCAAGATCCCTAGGTCTAAATATTTATTTATTTTTCGCTTTCTTTTATTTTCACTCTTTGTTCAACTTCAATGGTAAAATCCTCAAGATCCCTACGTCTAAATATTTATTTATTTTTCGCTTTCTTTTATTTTCACTCTTTGTTCAACTTCAATGGTAAAATCCTCAAGATCCCTACGTCTAAATATTTATTTATTTTTCGCTTTCTTTTATTTTCACTCTTTGTTCAACTTCAATGGTAAAATCCTCAAGATCCCAAGGTCTAAATATTTATTTATTTTTCGCTTTCTTTTATTTTCACTCTTTGTTCAGCTTCAATGATAAAATCCTCAAGATCCCAAGGTCTAAATATTTATTTATTTTTCGCTTTCTTTTATTTTCACTCTTTGTTCAACTTCAATGGTAAAATCCTCAAGATCCCTACGTCTAAATATTTATTTATTTTTCGCTTTCTTTTATTTTCACTCTTTGTTCAACTTCAATGGTAAAATCCTCAAGATCCCTACGTCTAAATATTTATTTATTTTTCGCTTTCTTTTATTTTCACTCTTTGTTCAACTTCAATGGTAAAATCCTCAAGATCCCTAGGTCTAAATATTTATTTATTTTTCGCTTTATTTTATTTTCACTCTTTGTTCAACTTCAATGGTAAAATCCTCAAGATCCCAAGGTCTAAATATTTATTTATTTTTCGCTTTCTTTTATTTTCACTCTTTGTTCAACTTCAATGGTAAAATCCTCAAGATCCCTACGTCTAAATATTTATTTATTTTTCGCTTTCTTTTATTTTCACTCTTTGTTCAACTTCAATGGTAAAATCCTCAAGATCCCTACGTCTAAATATTTATTTATTTTTCGCTTTCTTTTATTTTCACTCTTTGTTCAACTTCAATGGTAAAATCCTCAAGATCCCTAGGTCTAAATATTTATTTATTTTTCGCTTTCTTTTATTTTCACTCTTTGTTCAACTTCAATGGTAAAATCCTCAAGATCCCAAGGTCTAAATATTTATTTATTTTTCGCTTTCTTTTATTTTCACTCTTTGTTCAACTTCAATGGTAAAATCCTCAAGATCCCTAGGTCTAAATATCTATTTATTTTTCGCTTTCTTTTATTTTCACTCTTTGTTCAACTTCAATGGTAAAATCCTCAAGATCCCTAGGTCTAAATATCTATTTATTTTTCGCTTTCTTTTATTTTCACTCTTTGTTCAACTTCAATGGTAAAATCCTCAAGATCCCAAGGTCTAAATATTTATTTATTTTTCGCTTTCTTTTATTTTCACTCTTTGTTCAACTTCAATGGTAAAATCCTCAAGATCCCAAGGTCTAAATATTTATTTATTTTTCGCTTTCTTTTATTTTCACTCTTTGTTCAACTTCAATGGTAAAATCCTCAAGATCCCTAGGTCTAAGTATTTACATATTTTTTGCTTTCTTTCTATTTTAACTCTGTGGTCAGCTTCAATGGTAAAATTCGCTATATGCCACGGTCTAAAAATATTTATCTATTTTTTCGCTTTTTTTCTTCTAGCTCCGTGGTTCGCTTCACTGATAAAATCACTAGGTCTCAAGGTCTAAATATTCATTTATTTTTTCGCTTTCTTTTATTTTCACTCCGCTTTTTCTTGTTAATTATCCGTTGATCTGGTTGTCTGGCCGATATTTGGTGATCTGTTTGGATCTCAAAATCCCAGAGAATTTTTGTGTATCTTATTCCCCTGGACGGATTATTGTTTGGTAGTATGGTCAAATTTCAATTTCTGGCACAATTCCCAGTGGACAACGATCTGAGTTCAAATTCTGGACGAGCCTGATTGCATTTCACATGAAGCTAATACCCATGGAAAAGGTATGAATCTGATTATTCTCTCTCCAGTTATGAGTAAATAATAGGGCAAGACTGGGTTCTTTAACCTAGGTATGGCAAACAACCTAGAAGGAAGATTTTGAATACATACCTGTTAAACTCTGCATAAGAATTGACTTTGCGCCGCATCCTGCTCGTTGAGGGGAGTTAGACAAATATCATTTTGTAATATGATTCAATCTTAATTTCTTGCACAATTCCCAATGGCTCACCTTTCCCACCCAGTCATGTCTTCTATTGCACTCCTTTTGTGTCGGTTTGCTGTATTTACTTATCATATGATAAACCATTTCATCTCTATCCGAACAAAATCTGCATATGCTATAATTATTATTGTGGCTATTTAATTTTCAAACTTACTCTCGGTTTCTTTGAACCCTTCCCAATTGCTGCTGTAGCTGTTCATTTATACCTGAAATCATAAAAATTTGTCAGTCATTTCATAAGATGTATAGCAATAACATGGTGAATTTTCAAGAGTCTACGACAATTTTAAATGCCTGTACAAAAAATGTTTGGAAACCTATTGAATACACTACGTATATATATATATATATATATATATATATATATATATATATATGCCAGAAGAAGTCCTGAACAGACTTGTTGTCACTTAGACTCCAATGAAAAACGTTCTTTAAGGGATATGAAAAGTAAATGAAAAAAATGGAAAAAAAAGAAGCGAAGACAGTAAAATCGAAAAAACTGATGTTACACAAGCATAGATCTTTCGGGCGTTAACGATGGTAAAGTACAGGCGGAGCCATAGAAACATAAAAAAAAAGATGGTATGCGGTGGTGGTGGTGTCAACCAAGATGTTGATGAGTAGAAGGCAGAGGCTTCTGGGTGGGAAGATTAAATGGTGTGTGTATATGTATGTGTATGTGTGTGTGTAATGTGAGCAATTCACGAACCAGACCAAAAGCCAAGTCAAAGGAACTCTGACCAGATTAGCAAGACTTGAATTCAAAGACATTCTTAGCGACTTGTTTCTTAATTGAATAATTGACTCCAAGATTTTTATCAATTAAGTAAAAATAGCTAATACTTATAAAGTAATTAGTTACTTCAGCTAAGCTTGGTACGTTTACAGTAGCGTGATAATATTATTACTATTATTATTTTAATCTTACGAGTTTCTCACACCAACGATGGTTGATGGTATTTTATTGAAGTCTGAGTGACAGCAAGTCTCCTCATATCTCCACAGGACACTTCTCAGTATTCAAGCCGATTTCAGTAATATTATTCTGTGGATGGTCTCGATTCTTGCTATGATTTCCTGTTCCTCACGTCTTTCTTCCACACATTATTATTTACTCAGAGTTTTTCACATCAACGTTAGCTGATGGTCTTTCACTGGAGTTTGAGCAACAAGTCACCCTAAGTCTCCAGGACTCTTCTTGGTATTCTGGACGTTCTCAATAATGCTGTAGTTTGGATGGTCTCCACTCTTCCTCCAACTTCCAAGTCCTCCAGTCTCTTTAGTAATCCTTTAGTTACTGTTCCAAACGCACCAATTACAATTGGTATAATTGTCGCCTCCATGTTCCACAGTTTTTTCAATTCCCTAGCAAGGTCGAGGTACTTATCCTTCTTTTCACATTCTTTCAGTTTTATTCTGTGGTCAACCGGGACAGCAAAGTCGACTATTTTGCAAGTTCTCTTCTTTTCTTTTCTTTTCTTTTTTTTTTAAATTATTATGAGGTCTGGTCTTCTGGCCGGGTTTAGGTGATCCGTTTGTATGTTAAAGTCCCATAGGAGTTTATGCGTGGCATTTTCTAGGACAGGTGCTGGGTTGTGCATGTCCCATTTGTTAGTATGGTCGAATTTAAATTTCTTACACATTACCCAGTCGTGTCTTGCCTTAGTTTTTCACATCAGCGTTAGCTAATGGTCTTTCACTGCCGTTTGAGTGGCAGTAAGTCTCCTCAACTCTCCTGGACTCTTCTTAGTATTCTGGCCGTTCTCAATAATGCTGTAGTTTGGATGGTCTCCCCTCGTCCTCCAACTTCCAAGTCCTCCAGTCTCTTTAGTAATCCTTTAGTTACTGTTCCAAACGCATCAATTACAATTGATATAATTGTCACCTGCATGTTCCATAGTTTTTTTTTTAATTCCCTAGCAAGGTCGAGTTACCTATCCTTTTTTTTTTACATTCTTTCAGTTTTATACTGTGGTAAGCCGGGACAGCAAAAACTTTTGTTGATTATTATTAGGTCTGATCTTCTGGCCGAGATTAGAGGATCCGTGTGTATGTCAAAGTCCCATAGGAGTTTATGTGTGTAATTTTCTAAGACAGGTGCTGGGTTGTGCATATACAATTTGTTTATATGGTTAAATTGAAATTCTTGCACATCTCCCAGTAGATCACCTTGCCGACCCAGTCGTGTAGTGTTTCACATCAGCGTTAATTGATGGTCTTTCACTGGAGTTTGAGTGAAAGCAAGTCTCCTCAAGTCTGCAGGACTCTTCTCAGTATTCTGGCCGTTCAATGCTGTACTTTGGATGGTCTCCACTCGTCCATATTATTATTATTGTTGTTGTTGTTTGTTGGTTGTTTTTTTTTTTATAACCATTTAACGCTGAATCAAGTCATTTTGATAAAGGTTTTAAACAACTCAGTTTAGTAAAAGTATTGTTTGTTTGTTTTTTTTTTTGTTTACACAAATGTCAAATGTCAAAACAACTCTATTTCAAGCAATCTAGTTTCGCATAATTACGCAGTTTCAACATCAAAAACAATTCTATTTAAAACAATTCAGTTTAGCATACAAAAACAGTCCTATTTAAACCATTCAGTTAAGCATAAGTACACAGTTTAGTTCTATTTGACCCATAGATAGGGCCCTATCAGATCCTAGCACTCGAGTGGACCTGGAAGCGATGGCAATGAAGGGCTACTCTGCATTCTGCAAAGCTCCAGCATTATTGGAACAGCACCATCAGATTTTCTTGTGTCATATCCAGGACACTTGTTGGCTGGGTTTTACCTCTATGCAGAGAAGCAGTTGCTGTATTCTAATACCCTGGCCGACTAGGAAAGTTTTTCTCCAATCAGTTCGTAAAAGAGATAAGAGGAGGACAAAATTTTTGTTTGTTGGGTTTTATGGCATATCAACCTTTGTAGGTTATTTAATGCCGAATACATTTTTATGCGAATAATCAGTTTTATTTCACAGAATTCAGTTTAGCATAAATACACAGTTTAATTGTCAAAGATATTTCTATTTCAAGCTATTCAGCTTAGTCAAACAGTTCTAATTCAACCTATTCAGTTTATTATAAGTATAGATTTTGTTTACACAGTTAAATGTCAAAATAATTTTATTTCAAACAATTCAGTTTAGCATAAGTACAGTTTCAATGTCAAAAACAGTTCGATTTCAAAAAATTCAGTTTAGCATAAATATACAGTTTAATTGCCAAAAACATTCCTATTTCAAGCTATTTGATTTTGTCAAACCGTTCTAATTCAACCAATTCAGTTTAGTATAAGTATAGATTTTGTTTACACATAGTTGAATGTCAAAACAGTTCTATTTCAAACAATTCAGTGTAGCATAAGTACATAGTTTAGTTCTATTTCTCTTAGATTTCATTGTTTGTTTGATTTGGTTTCTTTGTTTAATCGCTTATCAACCTTCGTTTGTTATTTAATGCCAAAGCCCTCCTTCTAGAAGAACTGCAGTGGTACTATTTAACCCATAACTGGGAGGATAAGGAGGTTCATATATTTCACAAGGGTATTTGTCCGAAAGTGACCGTAATAACGCAACTGGAGTTCGAACTCGCTTACGACGATTCCGCGGTCCATCGCTTGGACTATTACACTACGTGGACACCCCTTCATTGTTTGTAAGTTCAGTTTAAATTATTGAAGTTTGTCACAGCAAAGTATTGAATCTTTGCATTCTAGACCCAACTGTCCTTGTGACACTATGTGGGTAGTCCGCAAAGCAGACGATCCCTTGGTCTGTTTTGGCGTGAAACCAAACAAAGGCCTCAGCTCGAGATCTCGACACGACCGGAAGTAGGCAAGGGAACGCCAGTCAGGAATTGGACAAAGTAACCCAGATGAAGAGTT
This sequence comes from Sepioteuthis lessoniana, assembly GCA_963585895.1. Classification (NCBI taxonomy): domain Eukaryota; kingdom Metazoa; phylum Mollusca; class Cephalopoda; order Myopsida; family Loliginidae; genus Sepioteuthis; species Sepioteuthis lessoniana. Next base: position 86,703 of record CAUZXS010005613.1, on the reverse strand, counting down.
GGCGAAAGGTGACGCAGAGGGCCAGTCGACACCGGACATCTGAGAGACCAGTGGCATGAGATAGAGTCCAGCAGCAGTGAGGGAAGACCAGTCAAGATGAGTTGGCATTCCTAGTATCTTTGTGGGAAATTCGCGAAGGATGCATGTCAGTGTTAGTCTACAGATGCACAAAGGAATGCAGAGTGTCACAACTTAAACTTCTTGCACTTGGGTTAACCCAAGCCCTAGTTTGTTCTTTGTTCTTTTTCTCTCACTCACTTGATTGTATTTCTTGTGGCCAGAGAGAAATGTGTGAGACCCCTCTCGGAACCACTAGATGATTCACCGGCCAAGATTGAAATGGTTTCAAGAAGCTGATCTATTCGGGGGGAGGGGGTATTGTCACATCCTGTGGACCTGCCGATTGTCGTAAAACGTAATAAAATAAGTTTTGGTTATCTTATAGGTAAACTTAGGATGTGCCCGTGGTGTAATGGTTATCGTCACAGGATATGGACACGGCGATACGAGTTCAATTCCTGGACAAGACTGATTGCATTTCACATAGCACTAATACCCCTGGGAAAGGTATGAATCCAATTATTCTCCCTCCAGCTATGGATAAATAGTAGGGCAGACTAGGTTCTTTAGCCTTGGTGAGGCAAGTAGTCTAGGAGAAGGAAAACTCTGAATTCAAACCTCTTAAACTCCGTTTAAAAAAATTGACCTTATGTCATATCCTGCCCGAGCGGAGGGGTTGGGTAAATAGGATCTTATAGGTAAACGTTTTTCTCAACCAATACATTCATAAATGGGAAAAATGAAAGTTCGATATTTTCTGAAAATAACTATGCCGAAAACTTCATGCTTGTTCCTTATCAAAATTAAAATAAAATGTTGATAGATGTAAAATTTAGTAAAGTTGGTTTAAATTTAGACGTTTTTGCAAAATTGCGCTATAAATACTTAGGAAAAAAATTCTTTGAATTAAGAGACATTGATTTCCAAGTCCTCGAGTCTTTCTTCAACACATCATTATCATTATTATTAGTAGTAGTATAGTGAGTTTATAAAACCAGCGTTAGCTGATGATTTTTCACTTCTCTTCACGTCTTCTTCTGTCTTGGTTTGGGCGATCCGTTTGTCCCAGAGAGTTTTTTTATTCTCATTTTCTAGGACAGATTCTGTTATGATTGTCTTTAATTGGAATCATTTTGAGATGAGGCTTCTTAATCTGAGAATTTTTTTTTTTTTATTTATTGCAGACTTTTTGTCATCATCTTGGTATTTTCTGTGTTGTTTCTTCTTTCACTACGTTTCGGCCAAATTTCACCTCTGGCCTTCTTGAGGTGATTTACTGCGATCTCGGATAGGAATAGACAACAACTATGGAAGGCAGTAATTACTGGGGATACGGTTCCAAGACTCAGCATTCCTAACCGAGGTCGCAGTAAATCACCTGAAGAAGGCCAGAGGTGAAATTTGGCCGAAACGCAGTGAAAGAAGAAACGATATAAAAAAAATCAACCAAGATGAGGACAAAAAGTCCGCAATAAATAAAAAAATTCTGGTATATGTATATATCATTTGTCGCCACGTGGTCAAATTTTAATTTCTTGCACAATTCCCTGTGGATCACCTTTTATACCCATTTGTACCTAGTTTTGTATTATTATTATCATTATTATTTACTCATTAGAGTTTTTCACATCAGCGTTAGCTGATGGTTCTCCACTGGAGTCTGAGTGATAGCAAGTCTCCTCAAGTCTCCAGGACTCTTCTTAGTATTCTGGACGTTCCCAATAATGCGGTAGTTTGGATGGTCTCCACTCGTCCTCCAATCTCCAAGTCCTCCAGTCCGTTTAGTAATCCTTTAGTTATTGTTCCAAACGTACAAAATACAATTGGTATAATTGTCACCTGCATGTTCCATAGTTTTTTTTTAATTCACTAGCAAGGTCGATGTACTTATCCTTCTTTTCACATTCTTTCAGTTTTATTCTGTGGTCAGCCGGGACAGCAAAGTCCACAATTTTGCAAGTTCTCTTCTTTTTGTTGATTATTATTCGGTCTGGTCTTCTGGCCGAGATTAGGTGATCCGTTTGTATGCCAAAGTCCCATAGGAGTTTAAGGGTGTTATTTTCTAAGACAGGTGCTGGGTTGTGCATATACAATTTCTTCTCACTGTATAGTCTACATTTGCTATTTTGCTGCGTCTTATCTATTCTCGCTTTGATATGATTGGTTCTTACGGCATTGTTTTGTGCTTCTTTTTGGAGAGATTCTGTTTCTCTCTTAAAGTTTCCTTTTCTTAGCCACGTTCAGGTTTTGTCGTGTGAGATGTTGTTTATTAGTCGTTTAAAACGTCCATAGAGTTGCTTTCCTTCCCATTTTTGTTTCCTAGTTATTGTCACTCGGTTGTCCATCGTGTTATCAGTATCGTTTCTGATGGCTGTAATGAGTCCTCCATCGTGTTTTTGTATATAGTCTTCGAGTCGTTGTATCAATGCGTCAACGCTGTCTTCAATGCTGGTTAGTCCTCTTCCTCTTTCATTTCTTAAAACATATAATCTGTTGAAATTATTACTGTTATTTTACTCATTTGAGAGTTTTTCACACCAGCGTTAGCTAATGGGTTACTTGCTGGAGTTTGAGTGACAGCAAGTCTCTTCAAGTCTCCAGGACTTTTCTCAGTATTCTGACATCTTAACAATGCTGTAGTTTGGATGGTCTCTGCTCCTCCTCAAATTTCCAAGGCCTTGTTTTTCTTCCAAGTGTGACATAAATCTGCTGGCCGGTCACCACTATCTCAACCTCCTAAACCACTCATAGCCATCCGATCGTCTAGTGGTTTCTCTCATCTCCAGCTAGGGGTATTTCACATTTCTTTACTAACCCTCAAAACACAACATGCACAACCGAGAGGGTGGAAGAAAAGAGAACAAACAAACACAGACTTAGGTTAGCTCCAAGTTAAAGAAGGTAGAAGTTTGTGACACTTTTGCATAGCTTTCTGTGCATGTGGGCTCTCGCGAACGTGTATTCGAGCGAAATTCCCATAGGAATGCTGACTCATCCTCTCACGTTGGCCAACCCGACCTCTGGGTCCACAGGTCCCAGCAATCGCCTTTCTCTGACCGTCGGCTTCCCCCGACTTCTGTTGACTGCCCTCTCCTGCTGACAGCCTTCTTCTGCTCACTCCTCTGGAACCTTGCCTTCCCTCGTCTTCTTCCGGTCTCATGGGAAATCTCGCGCGCAAGCTCTTTGTGTGAGTTTCGCGCTAAAACAGACAAAGGAATCTGACTGGCATTCACCCACACCCACAGAAACGAATGCCCAACATTGTGCCACACAAGTTTATCAGGACAGTTTCAGTTGCACCGATTAAAACTGGTATCGCCATCATCCTCATGTCCCACAATGTTTTTTTAGTTCTCTGACAACGTCCTAGTATTCGTACTTGTCTTTAATTAATTGGAATAATTTTGAGATGAGGCTTCTTAATCTGAGAATTAATTTTTATTTATTGCGGACTTTTTGTCCTCATCTTGGTAGTTTTTTGTGGTGCGATAGACAACAACTATGGAAAGCAGTAATTACTGGGGATACGGTTACAAGACTCAGCATTCCTATCCGAGGTCGCGGTAAAATCACCTGAAGAAGGCCAGAGGTGAAATTTGGCCGAAACGTAGTGAAAGAAGAAACAACACAAAAACACTACCAAGATGAGGACAAAAAGTCTGCAATAAATAAAAATTAATTCTCGTCCTAGTATTCATTTAACTTTTCGCTTTCTTTTATTTTCATTTTTTTTTTTTTTCTTTAGCGCTAGGTTTAGTCTTATGGCTGGGATTAGGGGGATCTGTTTGTATCTCATAATCCAAGAGAATCTTATGCATCTTCTTTTCCTTGATGGATTCTAATTTGTGTATACAGCATTTGGTAGTATAATCAAAATTCAATCTTTTGCACAATTCCCAATGAATAGCCTATTTACCCAACCCCTCCGCTCGGGCAGGATATCACACAAGGTCAATTTTTAAACGGAGTTTAACAGGTTTGAATTCAGAATTTTCCTTCTCCTAGACTAGTTGCCTCACCAAAGCTGAAGAACCCAGTCTGTCCTACTATTTCCCCATAGCTGGAGGGAGAATAATTGGATTCATACCTTTCCCAAGAGTATTAGTGCTATGTGAAATGCAATCATTCTCATCCAGGATTTGAACTCGTGTCGCCGTGTCCATTTCCTACGACAATAACCATTTCACCACGGGCACCTCCATCAATTCCCAATGAATAACCTTCCCTACCAACTCGTGTACTTCTTTTGAGCTAGTTTGCTGCATTCGCTTACGATGTGATTAAGTGTTTTATCTCCTCCTAACAACCGACACTTGCTATTCTGTTGAGTATTATCGATTTAAATTTCAACAATTATTAGTCCTTAGGGCGTTATTTTGTGCTGCTATTAAAAGAGCTTCAGTTTCTTTCTGAAGATTTTTCTCTCGTAGCTATATCCACATCTTCTTGTGTACAATCCCGCTAGTTTGTCGCTTGAAATATTGATGCCGTTGTTTTTCAGCCATTTCTATTTCCTAGGTTTTATAGTTTTTCTAACGGTACTTATATTGCCAATGCTGTTTTTGGCTGCTGCAAATTAATCTTCTCTGTTCCTTTTAATGTAGTCCTCAAGTCCTTGTGTTGGTGCATCTACGCAATCCTCAATTCTGGCGAGTCCTCTTCCTCCTTCTTTCTTGACACTTACTGTCAGTCAATGTCATCTTTTGGTTTGGTTTGGTTTGGTTTTATGGCATCAACCATTGTAGGTTATTTAATACCAAATCCATTTTTAAAGGCTCCAGCATCACTATCAGATTGTTTAGTGTCATATCCAGGACACGATTTTTTTCTTAAAGGGATCTTACCCCTGTGTAGAAAAGCAGTCGGTGTATTCTACAACCCTAGCCGACTGGGCCATCACCATCAGATTGTTTAGTGTCATATCCAGGACACTAGTTGGGGGCAGGGTCTTACCCCTGTGCAGAAAAGCAGTCGGTTTATTCTACAACTCCAGCCGACTGGACTATCACCATCAAATTGTTTAGTGTCATATTCAGGACACTAGTTGGGGGCAGGGTCTTACCCCTGTGCAGAAAAGCAGTCGGCTTATTCTACAACTCCAGTCGACTGGACTATCACCATCAAATTGTTTAGTGTCATATCCAGGACACTAGCTGGGGGCAGGGTCTTACCTCTCTGTAGAAAAGCAGTCGGCGTATTCTACAGCCCCAACTGACTGGGTAATCATCTTTTGGATATAAAGCCTTGTGCACAGTCATCAACTTTTTGTTTGGTCCATTTGTCTCAGTTACTTCTTTATTCGTTTTAAGAATGGTCCTGAGTATCTTACGAAAGAATTGCCCACATGTTTATCCTTCTTGGTGAGATGTTTGCAGCAGAGATTGGTTTCGAAAAGCTTTCTCACTATTCTGAGGTACTCTTTTCTAATTCTTTTTTTTTCAATCCCCGTTTGATGGTGTTAGTTTCTTTATGGACCCCTTCACATGGACGAGCAAAGGCAGGACGACCAGTTAGAACCTATAAACAACAGCTCCGTGAGATCCGTGCTGGCAGCTCGACATAATGATGATGACCCTCTATCACGATAATTATCAAAGTTAGTCCAACCAAACCTGCGGGACACTGCTGGAGAAGTAAAGACGAACTCATAAGCGATATACTCCTGTTGACCCCTTCACATGGACGAACACAGACAGGACGACCACATAGAACCTATATACAACAGCTCTGTGCCAATACAGGATATAACCCGGAAGAGAGGTTCAAGGAGATACGTGCTGGCAGAACAACATGAGGATGATGATGATTCTTCAGTGTTATTGTTTTCCTTCTCTCCAAGAGTTCTGGCTCAGTCCTGGTTTGGCAGTTCTATTTCTTTCGTTGTTTCTTTTATCCTACTTTTCATAATATGCAGGATACATTTTTAATGCCAAATTCCATTCCTGTATCCTGGATGATCCTTATTGTTTATGACGGGGTCTCCAGGTCCTTTTCATTTTTTTTTCAAATACTTTTATATCATCCATGTACATAAGATGATTAATCTTTGTGATTTTGTAAATGTGTAGCCTCCACCCCGCTGCCGCCTTGTGCATTTCTTGTGTACATAGTTGAGTAGCATCACTTTTATAACGAATAGCAGAGGCAAGAGTCAGTATCCTAAGAAGATGCCCCTTCGAATTTTTACCTCTGCTAGAGTTTGTGTTGCATATTGACCCTTGACCGAGCCGTCAATCAGAGATTCTCAGCACAGGACGTACCTGGGAAAATAAACGGAAGCAGTCATGTGATTGAATGGATATGTTTGGGTGTTATGAAATGATGTATACAGATGCCCATGTGAGATACGGGCAGTGTAACCTCAGTCTTGAATGAATCACGGGAGAACCAGCAAGCGGCTGGGCGCCCCGCAGGAACAACGACCCACAGTGGGCCGCCAGTTGAGTAACGACCGTGGAGCAGAAGAGCTCAGTGGCGCCTTGAAGATAATATATAAGATAACACAGCGTGGTATGGTCAAGAGAAGAAGTTATTGGTCAATATGGCAAGCTGTATTCGTCTCCCTCACACCACAGAAGCTCCGACTTCTTTCGAGAATAAAGTGTGAGAGAGATTTTTAAAACCAATTGTTGTGATTTCTTCATGACGGTTATATAACATTTTGTTGTGATGCTTACAAAAAAAAAGACACGGGGAACACAAAAAGGGTTGATAGAAAAGCATATATATTCAAGTAAACGAGATACAAGTGAACCTGGTTATACAGTAGTTAGTTGATAGGAAGCTGAGAGTCAAGTGGGGTAGAGACTATCCGTCCACTATGCAAATGGTATCACACGTGATTGTGTCATGCTGATTGGTAAACTCTGTTTATTTCCTTAAAAAATAATAAGGAAAGCATGAACCCTCAAAATTTTATGGGGTAGGGGAAGTGAGCGGTCATGCATTTCTATATATTCTAAAGGAACCTGGCTCGCCACATTCGCCATTCAACAGTACAATATATAAACATTCATCCATGGCCATGCGCGCTGCAACCACCAAAATACTACATTCGCTCTATGAAAAAGACCTACTTAAAACCCCGAATGGAATGTGTGATTTTATTTACAATTGATGATTTATTTACGAAAAATGTTAAACGTATGTTGGGAGTACAACACACTTGTACACCTTCCAATTTTCCATGGCGTTTATGATGAAGTTTCTGATTTTATCGGATATTTTGGACATTTTCAGACACTCTATTAATCACATTTGCGGGACGATATCATGCTCAGATATTCTATTATTCACATATCATAATCTTTTTGTAGTCAATCCATATGTAGTATCGTATGTAAATAATATACTGTTATAAAAGCAGTATCGTCTCAAGTAAAGACAGGGGTTACTTATTATGCCAGGACAGGGTCAATTTTCAGAGACTGCTCTGCTGTATAACACCATGCCACGGCTACATTTTCCGCTTCGTTTTGGAGTCTTTTAGTAGGGGCTTGGACTCTTCTAAGTATTCTAGCTGATTTTCAGAAGGTTCCAACTACGATTGGTATCACTGTATTTTTCATGTTTCACAATGTTTTCAGTTCCCAAGCAAGGTTCAGATATTCATTTTGGGGTCTGCTGGAATGGCAGCTGTATTCTCTTTTCTATTTTTTTAAATTTCCTTTCACAACTCACTTGAAAGGCGTTTTTTACGGCGATTAGAATGAATGTTGGATCCCGTAATATTTACAGAATTTATATTATCATTGAAAACAAATAAAGAAGGTAACCTATAATTAGAATTTAATGATTATCTTCCATGAAAAACTATAATAAACAGGGTGAGCGTGAATGCAAAAATCACAGTATTTAGCTATACCATAATAAATTTGGTACACAGACGCAGTTGTCTACGGAGCGTCTCTTGATGAAAAAAGAAGAAAAAAGACATTTTGATACCCCCCAAAAAACAACATGGGAGGGTGGGAAAACCTCAAATCGTAATCAGAGTGTCATGATGAAAATCAAGGGAGATTAATATGGAATTTACGTAGAGCATTCAATAATTTTCCAGACTTTTTTGAACAGGCGTTTAAAATTGTCGTAGACTCTTGAAAATTCACTATGTTATTGCTATACATCTTACGAGATGACTGATCATTTTTTATGATTTCAGCTTCAAACCAACAGCTACTGCAGGAATTGGAATATACCCTACTAAAGCCTGATTGTCACAGCTGGTGAATTTCAAAAATGCAATCTGGACGTGAGAAGGACACTCTAGAAGAACGATATGCAATAAAATTCTGTTTTAAACTTTGAAAAAATGCCACAGAAACGTATGGAATGCTTCAGACTGCTTTTTGAGCATCTTGCATGAATCGAGCATCAGTTTTTGAGTGGCATAAGAGATTCAAGGAATGCAGGGAGTCTGTGAGGGATGATGAGAGGTGTGGGAGGAGTAAGCAAGTCAATACACCAGAGTTGATTGGCCAAAGGGTTAGGGTTAAGGTTACTATGTTGAAGTTTTAAGGGAGTTCAGCAAGAGATTCTGTCGGAAGAGGCCAGCACTCTTCAAATTGAGTCAGTGGCATTTCCAGCAGGACAATGCACCAGTCCATCCTTGTCACAGACTATTTGACCAAGATGGGCATCAAGACAGTTACTCAGCCTCCCTAAAGTCCAGACCTTGCTCCCTGTGACCTTTGGTTATTCCCTAAGCTCAGAGGCTGTCGTTATGAGACAATTGAGGAGATGAAAGAGGCTGTGACGAAGGTCATTGACACGCTCACACTAGAGGACTTCCATGGAACGGTACAACAAGTGCATTGCAGCCGGAGGAGATTACTTCGAAGAGGACTAGAGTTTCATGTGTGTACTATGAATAAAAGTGCCCATACGAAAAAAGTCTGAAAACTTGTGCTCCTGGTAAATTCTAAAGTTAGTTTTTTTTATCTCTCTGTATGAAAAAAAAAAAGAACCTTCGAAACCAGATGCAAAAAATCTCCCAATTTGAATGAATTTTAATTTCATACTCTCTATTCTTTATATCATTGTTTAAATTTGATTGATTGATTGATTGATTTTAACGACACGTCAACTTGTTTAAGATTAGTTTATGTCTTGAGGTTAAAAGAGTCGTTTTTATATTAATTTTT